>JACXGM010005533.1:16492-35042 GCA_016801145.1 Umbra pygmaea | reverse complement strand
TCACGCGATAACTTCCTGAAGCTGAGGCCTGCGATCGCCGATTCAAAGTTGCAAGTGTGGTTTTTCAGCTCACAGACACTAGGGGGGAGCGATACGACCAAAAATCAACTCGAAAGAAGTCATACAACCATTCCATTGACTTTGAAGCTGTTCAGTTAAGGTAAATTAAGCTAAATAAACTGCATAGTTCCCCTTTAATATTTATTCTTTTTAAATATTTTTATTAACGTGTTTTCTACTTTTCCTCTTATTCCTTGCAGCTGCAGCAGTGTACTGTACATTTCCCCATTGTGGGATTAATAGAGGATGTTGAATCTTTGAAAACTAGGGATGCACAGATACCACTTTTATTTGCCAATACAGATCCGAGAACTAAACTTTGAGTACCGATACGATACCGAGTACTGATCCGATACCAGTGTTTTAATGCTACATGTAAAACTTGCATCCACCTCTGCTGTCAGAATTAATAGAGACATGGGACACGTGTCTGAACTCCGAATGTCTGTAGTGTATCTAATTGCAGTTACATCTTTCAGCAAATCCCTCAATCCAAAAGGTAATTTTACTCTATCGTTCGGATACCCACATTTTACCAGCCATCATTTCACATTTGAGAGGTGCAAAACTTTTCTAACACTTAACGTATGGCACAATATTGGTTAAATCAGCTTTTAATTTTACTTTTGTACATTTATTTTAGAATAATCTGATAAGAAAACATGTCTCTGATTAATAATAAAATTATATAAGCACTTGCTAAATTAGCTCCCATCAAATCTACAAGTAGGTGCGTCTTCAGCAATGAAACTAAACATAATACAACAAATATTAATAGTAACCATATTCTGGCAAAGAAAATCAGTTGATTAACAACAAATTCGAATTCAATTAAATTTGCCCTTGAGAAGACGAACAGACTCCCGTTACATTTGTGTGTGCGTGCGTATGCTTCTCTGGTAAAATATGTCGTTATATATGTGCCTCATTCCTGAGTGAGTAATTGTAAGTTTTGAGCACAGAGAACGTTAGTTACCGGAGTTATTGTAACTCCAGTTCTATTGGAGCGGAGCCCCATAGGGGGAGCTCTAGCTCCTAGTGGTTTATCCCTCCTGTGCAGCAGGTTGCATCTGAAAAAGTTTGCATATACGTCACTTCCTACCAGTGACCGCGCCAGCTACATAAGGGGTCCACCTCGCCATGACATTCTCCCGAAAAACGGAAGCCGTAATCCGGAAGAGTAATCAGGCAAAAATCCCCTTGGGGCTCCGCTCAACTCATAGAACTGGCGTTACAATAACTCTGTTAACTAACGTTCTATATCGTTGAGCTCCGCCCCATAGGGGGAGCTCTAGTTCCTAGTGGTTAAGGGCGGAGCGCAGCGCCGTCAATAGCTGCTTTCCGACCGCAGGGATTTTTGCAGTTCCTAGAACATAACGTTCCTATAACCCTTTTATTCTTGTGTTCCGATAGAAGAAATTGCGGGATTTTTTATTTCCTCGCACCGCTGTTCCTATAACCTTTTGAGCTCCTACTCCAGAGCAGGGTCTTTCCCTTTTCCCTTTTCCTAGGTCTACGTTGATTGGTCCAATTGGCCGGTCGCTTCGTTTGTCTGTTGCGTATGTACTACATATTATGCTGGAGCCTTCGTCTTTTGTGTTTCTATGTTAAGCAGCTACTTAATTTCTATGACTCCAGCCTATTTTTTGATCGCCGTGGTTCGAACTCCGTAGGATATTATCAACACAACACTATTTTTTTTATTGTATAGAATGTGGTTTTCAGCTTTGTAATCTGTACGAACAGCAAGCTGCTGAAGGAACCAGGAAAACAACCAGATCATCCGCATAGACATAAGATGATTTACACACTTATCTCCAATCATACACTCAGTGTTACAAACATTAAACTGTGAAATGTTGTTGTATGTGGCGCTATGCTAAAGTCTAGTGACAACGCTATAAAAGCCTGTTGCGGTGCTTGCGTCACTCTCTTACCCCTCCTACCAGTCCTATGGCCACTTGACCAGTGCGAATGCAATTAGCAAAACCGGTTTTGGGGGAGAGTAGTTAGTAGAACTGTTTAGAAGTGGACTGTTCCTATAACTACGTTCCTGTAACTACTTGGTCGGAAAGCGGCTAATGTCCCCCTGATTACTCTCTATAGAACCAAAGGCTCAAGAATAACACTAGGGAAGGGGCTGAGAAGAATTACACCTAAAAGTGGAATCCAAACAGCCAAAAGACTAATAAAATAAAAATACTCGTCCTGATGCAACTCACCGAGTAGAACAGACAAGAATAACAAACACACTGTAGAACCTGGGATGGAATACCCTCTCGGCTATGTCTACCTTTCTCCGGGAACACCGAACGGAAAACGGTGTGACCAAAGGTAGAGGACGAAAAATCCATTAAGTAAAATCTGAAGAAGGGGGATGGTGAAGACCATTAAGCTGCCTCACAGATCTCTTCCACTCCCACACCACCGAGAATAGCAACTGAAGTTGCAACACACACAGTGGCGAGAAGTGACGTAGAACTAACAGAACTGCCCTGATCTCTAGACGGTTTATGTGTTCTGAGTGAGGGGGCCAAAGCCCCCCTATCGCTCTGCCCAGACACGTACCTCCCCACCCCAGTAGGGAAGCGTCCGTGTACACCTCCAAATGAGAAGTAGTCCTGCCCAGAGGGGACCCTAATCTCAACCTGTCTGTGTCTCTCCAGAACGACAGGTCCCTGCCCAGTGACGCGGGGATGGAGAGACAATAATGAAGGTTCCGAACCGGGTCCAGCCCCAGTTTCGCAAACCAATGTTGCATCCTGCGCATGTGCAGTCGACCCAATGGCACTACCACATGAGCGGCCGACATCAGACCCAGCAGTGTCATGACGCGTCTCATAGACACTCGTTTGAGAGGTTTGCACCTGCCCAGTTCCCGGATGAGAGTCTGAGTCCTGTCTTTAGATAGACAGGCACGCATTCTCAACGAGTCTAATCGGAGCCCCAGGTAGCTCACTACCTGAGAGGCCCACAGGGAGCTCTTTTCCAAATTCAGAGCGAACCCCAGAGTGGACAGGTGTACAATGGTCTCCGTAAGTTGAGCCATGGCTAGTTCTGCGGAACTGGCTAATATCAATAAATCATCCAGATACGCCAGAACTCTGATGCCCTTCCTTTGAAGGGGCAGTAGTGCTGTCTCTACTATTTTGGAGAAAACTCTCGGAGCCAGAGCGTATCCGAAGGGCATTCGCCTATATTCGTAACATTTCCCCTGAAATGCGAAACAAAGGAAACGCCAATGTTTTCGCGCAATATCGACATGAAAGTAGGCGTCCTTCAGGTTTATACTCGCAAAGAAATCGCTTTGTTGAACGCACTCCAACAGATGTCGAACCGTCAACATGCGAAATTTTCTCTTGAGAATCGATTCACTCAGGATTCATAAATTCAGAATCGGTCTCATCCCTCCAGATTTCTTTGGGACTTGGAAATAGAGGGAATATAATCTGCTCATTTCGTCCCCGGGGTCAACCCGAGCAATCGCTGCTTTCTGCAGTAGTTGAGAGATTTCTGTCTCTAGGGAAAGTACTTTGTCCTGTGATGTCACACAGGTATCCTTGATTCCCTGAAAGGCGGGGGGAGCGCAGCAAAATTGAAGGGGATGACCCCTCTGTAGAGACAGTTTTAACCATTTCGGGATAAGGCATCTCGCCTTCCACTCCCCGTAATGTAGGGACAGTGGTTGGGCCACTGATTGGGAGATCGAACAGAGGAACTGTTGGAATTCTAGGCAGGCCCAGACTGCCGCTCTGATCAACCCGGACTCGGGTGGAAGAGCCCAAGGGGGGCCTGTAACCAAAGCGACTGCGTCTTAGATCCCTTATTAATGACGAAAACTCGGCACGAGCTCCACGTCATTTTATTGGGAACGCCAGGGTTCTGTGGGGTAGGATAAACGTGAGGAGTGAGGGGACGCTCATTGGACGTTGATCCTACCCCGACATGTAAAGAGCTAACACTCGGAGAGAGAGACTTATCTGTGACAGGCATCAAAGCAGCACTACGAACAACCTTACCGACCGACAGGTCATTTCGAAGGGAGAGGTTATCACAGTGAGAAAGGGAGGCTTCCTCAAACCCATGCAAAACAGTGCCAGAAGTAAACTGGTTACATACGGAGGCACCGAGATGCTGCTGTAACCCTCCGGGGAGAGAGCGAGCAGGATCAGAGCTAGTTAAAGGATGGGGTTGAGGTAGCCTAGCCACACCTTGAGAAACGGAGTAGTTGAGGGCTGCCGTTATGAAACAAGGAGAAGGAGGCATAGGAGATGAAGGAGAAAATTCAACATGTTTATTAAACTTAACTCCGTCTCCACCCAGAACGGGGTTGGAGAGGTCCGGGGTTAGGGTACCCCTCCCCAAAATGTCATTGCTTCCTCCTCTTGTTCAACGGCAGCATGGAGGTATTCCAGGATGCCTGGTGATGACGTTGTTGCGCACCGGGGCGCTGAGGTTGAGGTACAGGCACGGGCTGAGCGGGCTCGGGCAAAGAGGGTGTGGGCGTGTCTCAGTGACGAGACGTCCTCTCTCTGTGTTTAGTAGAGGACCTGTGGCACCTGGGAGGGGCAGCTCCTTTAGGGGAAGCAGAAGGCCTAGCCTTGCCACGGACAGGAAAGTATTTCTGGAGTAATTTCCTTTCCTCCTCTTCCCTCGCTACCCTCGCCGTAGCCTCCGCCACGGATTTCCCAAAGAGGGATTTGTGTTCAATGGGCGCGTTTAGCAGAGGGAGCTTCTGAGGCTCCCTCAGTGCCGTCGCCAACAGCCAAAGGTGACGGTGGGACACCACTGAAGTGGCCATAATGCGGCCGTAACATATAGCGACAGCCTGGGCCATCTGTAAGAAGCATTCCCGACCTCCTGGATCTCAATTGGGGTGAAAGAGGTCCGCCCAAGAGTGAGAGAAGCCAGAGCTGAAGACAGCATGGCGATATTAGAGGCCGCCCCGCCGGATTGTGAGCCCAGCACAAAACACTTTTCTGCCAACTCGGCGGAGGTCTTGTCGAAGCCTCACCAGGCTCCTCCACAGAAGCGGGCTTGGTGAAGAAGGCCTCCCTCCTAGACCGGAGTTTAGGAAGCATGTCGGAGCAAACTGAGCATGTCGGATTAGGGAGCAACGCGGCCCTCGCGTGTTCGACCCCCAGACAAGCCATGCAGAAACTGTGGGTCTCACCGTCTACTGTGAGGCAGTGGCAAAGACATACTCTGTCGAAAACGCAGACTGGGAAAGACATAATGATGAATTTGACGGAGTGTAGATCTGGTATTCACAAACTAACGTCGTCGTTGGTGATGCAGCTTCGAACCGGATGCGGCTGAAGAAAAAGGGAGAATGTCATGGTGGGGTGGACCCCTTACATAGCTGGCGCGGTCACTGGTAGGAAGTGACGTATATGCAAACTTTTTCAGATGCAACCTGCTGCACAGGAGGGATAAACCACTAGGAGCTAGAGCTCCCCCTATGGGGCGGAGCTCCACGATATAGAACTATATTTTGCATGCACATTACATTATATTCTCACGCAGTTTACTCAGGTGCTATCTCACAAACTCGTTCTCCGTGCGCAGGCAGACAATTCTGCGCTATGGTCGAGTCTCCCGCTCTCTCTCAACGTCCTCACTCTGTTCGTGCTCAACTCTTTGCACACAAGCTCACTCAACTTGAAAACAGCGTTACAAATGTGCCACAAAACTAACCAATCAGAGAATGAAAGAAGAAGGTCAATTGTGATTGGCTGTTGGTCTCAAATCACAACGCTTCCCAAAAAGAAGATTTCCGTTCTTTCAACTAGCAACATAAACACAGATTTAGTGTTTCAAAATAATAGTGCTCATTCCCATGCATTAAATAATCATTGTAAATTTGTTTTAAAGCAAATGAATTGTAATTAAATCAAATTTTGTGTGTTTACGGAACAATTCAAATAGTTTGATAGGAAATATATATATATATTTTTATAACTATTGTAAAAGATATGCTGTACACTAAATTTTATTATATATATTGTCTAATAAAAACTGTTTTTACTTTCTTATTTAGAGAATACATTTTAGAATCGAGATTAGGGTGGCATTTGAAAAGACCTTCAAAGATGTTTTGGTACTTTCAGTCTTTTATTCCAACTTTCTTCAGGCTGTGGGTAAATGTGTTGTGTTTTCCTCTTGATTTTATTGATTTGTTGACAAATGTCTCTTTGGTAAGACACACAGAATGTATGCAGTGTAGCAATACATTCATCAACAATTTGTTTTTTCACACCTAAATACAAAGTGTGTTTTTGAAGATTACTTCGCTGATAGCTGTGTTTTTTTTGCTTGGCAGTACTTTTGAATATGTTGATGAAAATCTCAATAAGGTCTGACCAAATAGGTGTGACTGAAAGAAAGCTTTTAAAAAGTTTATTTAAAGGATTCTGTGAACAGTATAGGTTTCTCTCAGTGCCAAGATGAATGCACTTAAATATATGTCCAGGTATTTTCACAAAGCATTCAATGAATGGATACTTGGAAGACATGACCTTTTCATTATATACAGTGTGGAGAACAAGTATTTGACACACTGCAGATTTTGCCGTGTTTAGACGGAATCTAAAACAAAAATCTAGAATATCACATTTTTTATAATTAATTTTAATACATTTGTCTCATCAGACAACATGACCTTCTCCCATTCCTCATCTGGATCATCCAGATGATCATTGGTAAACTTCAGACGGGCCTGGGAATGCACTGGCTTGAGCAGAAGGACCTTGCGTGTGCTGCAGGATTTCGATTCATGATGGCGTAGTGTGTTACTAATGGTTTTCATTGAGACTGTGGTCCCAGCTCTATTCAGGTCATTGACCAGGTCCTGCCGTGTAGTTCTGGGCTGATCCCTCACCTTCCTCATGATCATTGATGACCCACAAGGTGAGAGCTTGAATGGAGCCCCAGACAGAGAGAGATTGACCATCACCTTGAAATCCCTCCATTTTCTAATAATTGTAATAAATCTAATAATTGCGTAAACAGTTGTTGCCTTCTCGCCAAGCTGATTGCCTATTGTCCTGTAGCCCATCCCAGCCTTGTGCAGGTCTTTAATTTTATCCCTGATGTCCTTACACAGCTCTCTGGTCTTGGCCATTGTGGAGAGGTTGGAGCCTGTTAGATTGAGTGTGTGGACAGGTGTCTTTTTAACAGGTAACAAGTTCAAACAGGTGCAGTTAATACAAGTAATGAGTGGAGAACAGGAGGGCTGTCACAAGAGGGTTGTGGGGTGAGAGAAGGAGACACCAAAAGGCAGGAGAATTGTAGTGCCTTGTGGTTTATTCACAAAAGCTTCGGGAGCATACAGAGGTAAATGCAGATCTAATAGAATGTAGCAATGCAACAAATATACCTAATAACTGCATACTCTTAATACAGCGGTACGAACGCTGGCTAATGTAGGTACATTAGCCTAAACATATAATCTCTGACAGGTATCGAACTCACTGTTTGTAGCTCCGGGATAGCTTCTCCATACAACATGAATACCAAACACCTGGTAACAATAGGCAGGTGAAATATAGATCCTCCTGATGACGCTCAGGGCAGCGAGAAATAAAATAAACACACATAACTTGTCAGTACTCACGGGACGATAATCAATGACCCACACCTCTCCCTGGTTATATACAGAATCCCCATCTCTCTAACAAGACACGGCTGTACCTATTTCCCAATCAAACCTATTAACTCAACACTGGGTTAATAGGTTTGACCCAGTAATCAAACCTATTAACTCAAAAAATATATATATATACACACAAACATAAATGAGTCCGAGCTAAGTTCATGTTAACTCCAGCTCACCCTGGGCTAGAGCGTGACAAGGGCTTCTTAAAGAAAAACTAACAGTTCTGTAAGGGCTGGAAATTTTACTGGTTGGTAGGTGATCAAATACTTATGTCATGCAATAAAATGCAAATGAATTGTAAAAAAATCATACAATGTGATATTCTAGATTTTTGTTTTAGATTCTGTCTCTCATAGTTGAAGTGTACCTATAATGAAAATTACAGCCCTCTACATGCTTTGTAATTAAGAAAACCTGCAAAATCGGCAGTGTATCAAATACTTGTTCTCCCTCCTGTATATTCCTGTCAGATTCCTCTGCTAAAGCACCTTGGAGTTCATCAACATGGATTTGTCTGGATTATCTGGCTCATTTTTAATACCTAATGTTTGTGTCCTTTTCTTTATTTTGTCAATCGAGCAACTTACTAATGAGGAATTATTTCTGCCACCAAGAACTATGCAGATGTCAACAAGAATTTCACAAATGTCTGCAAGACTTGTGGAATTTAGTAATAAACTGAAGATGTACATTCTCATCTTGTACCCATCTTCCTCTTTTTACTGTACAAAGTTTTTACAAAGTTCACTAGCTTGTCACATCAAATGACTTTTACATGCTTGTATGATACAGAAATCTAGATCTGTGGAGGTAGCCTCTCCTTTCACTATTTTCCAGATTTGTCTCAAACACTGATCCATAATATCCCCATTAAATACTTTCATAGCTGCTGGTAGCAGTACTATGGACCAATCAGTATTCATTTGTATGGGTGTTGTGTTGCTGCCACACACATCCCATTCTTTCTCCTGTATTGCATTTAGTAACTGTTCTATAGCTCTGTGTGTGCTCTTCACTAACAAAAAATGCTACTGGAGATAAACCATGAGGTGAAGTTACTACAATCACATAGTATAAAATCCTTTTCTTATTGATTTTAGAAACCTGTAATTTTTTTCTATCTTGCTTCCATTACAATTTTGCGGGGACTAATTACAACTGGCTCAAACTCTCGTTCTGAAGCTCTTATTGGTCAAGCCAAAATGTCTCCACAATGTCTAATGTCTCCACATTATGTCAGAGGGAAGTGACTCCAATGATTTCAAAACAATAGTGAATTTAAGTGCACAATGAATGTTTACAGTAACCATTCAGTTTTAGATAGGGATTATTTAACTGTCTAGTTTAACTTACTGAAAGGTGGTGGTTCTTAACAGCAATAAGAATTTGATTCCTTTACTTTTGCTGCAAATAAGCCCTCCCAGCTATATCCTTTAAAATATATTTTACCTCTTTGTGAATGTACCTTTCTACATTCACTAAGGGTCAGTGTAAACATTGACTCACTTGGGGTTTCATGCCTAAATTCGTCAAATGTTCTTTTGACAAATGACACTTGCTTATTTGGGATACTGGTTGCTTAACATTTTTATTCACATAAACATTACAATCTAATATTTCAGTGCTTGTCAATTGTTGTACATCTACTTGTTGGGTTACTATCTGTTCCATTACACTATTAGAATCATTATCACTGTGTACAGGTTCCTTATTAGTTAAGCTACAATCTGACATATTTGTATGTATGTGTGAACTGTGTTCGTTATTGGTAGCAACTCGAGAAGTTTGAGATGGACGGTTATTTTCACAATCAGAAAACTCTTCCTTTTCACAACTTACTGTTTGTACCATTTGGTCTTTTACCTGTCTGTCACAAGTCTTGTGATCTATTGGATTTGCACAATAAATAAATAAACTCTTTCTTGCATTTACTTGGAAGGAACATGAGCTTCCATTGCATGCATAGGTATTTGATTCAACTTCCTTATGCTTGTTTGGAGATACGCCTATATAATCTAATTGATACCAATTTGCACAGTAATCACATTGTTTGCTCTTATTTTGTGATTTACAGAAACACAAGAGTTTTATTTGTTTTCTTAAACTGTGTGACATATTCTTCACCATATTTATTTTTTGCTGCATTTCTCCTCCCCACTTTCTGTTTAATTGGTGTTGTTGGATAATTTACTTTAGTGTCTTTGAGTGTGTTCTGTTGACGTATATCAAGGCTGCAGTTCACAAATGGATGAAAGATTTAAAGAGCTGGCCAACTTCACATTTTCCTTAATCAATTTTGCAAGCCTTTAAATGTTACCCCTATTATTGGTCCAAATACTCGTAAGCTTTTTAACACTCTGATTAATAAAAATGGGCTCTCCAGTTAGCAACTTGCATATTTTGGCAACTTCCTCCCAAAATTGAAAATAAAAGAGTTTCTTTATGCTGCATCACAGCATGTATTGCCTTTGAAGCCATGAGAAAATCTACAGATTTGGTTGTACTCTTGTTCCTCAATGAATATTATATTTCTGGTGTTCCCCATCGCCACTACTACCCCCATATAATTTATCTGTCAAATCCTTGCTAAGAAGGAAATTAAATTTAATATGGATCCCATTGTGTTGGACAACTTCTGTTCCCATTTCTCATTTCTCTTTATGAGACAATGTAGTTAATCAAATTTAGTGTACAGCATATATTTTACAATTGTTATTATAAACATATAACATTTTTGTCCTATAAAACTATTTTAATAGTTATTTAAACACACAATAAAATTTGATTTGATTACAATTTACTAGCTTTAAAATGAATTTACCGGTAATATTTATTTAATGCATTGGAATGAACGCTATTATTTTGAAAAACAAAATCCGCTTTCGTGTTGCTAGCTGAAATCTTCTTTTTGGGAGTGATTGGAGACCAACAGCAATTCACAATTGATCTTCATTAAATCTCTGATTGGTGGGTTTTGTGTCACATTTGTAACGCTGTTGCAAGTTGAGCGAGCGTGTGTGTAAAGTGTTGAGCGCGAACAGAGTGAGGAAGATGAGAGAGCGGGAGACTCACCGGAGCGCAAAATTGTCTGCCTGCGCGAAGAGAATGAGATTGTGAGAAGGCACCTGAGTAAACTGCGTGAGAATATAATGTAAAGTGCTTGCAAAATATAGTTCTCTGTGCTCAAAACTTACAATTACTCGCTCAGGAATTAGGCACATATATAACGCCATAGTAAAACGACAGCTTCACTTATCAGAATCCAATCATAAACGCAGACTCAACGAACACCCCCGCCCTTGTTTTTACTGCCAGCCCATTCAAACAATGACCACATATTCATTCTGCTCTGTGCTTGACTTGTTACTCTTTCAACTTTCTCAGATTCACGGATAACATTATCGTATCATATTCACGTATTATTCCAGATTTTTGTAACTAGTTTACTTGTCCTGACCCATCACGATGGCTCTTAATTCTGGGGAGCTCAGCTTTTTTTTCGTCTGTACTGCTCAGTACTGTATATGTCTATGACACCGCAGGATCGATTTCTCACTTTACATATGCACCTCGAACGTGTGATTTTTTTCAAATCCGAGACATGAAAATCTTGAAGTAATAACAAATAATAAAACGTATTATACAGTTTACAATCCACTGGCCACTGTGGCTGGGAGATTATTTGGTACCGTCCTAGCCAATGTCAAAAAGCACGCGTTTCTCACCCTGAGTATTTGCTATAATACATTCACGCCTGTGTGTAGAATGTATTTAAAGCAATGTATCCAATACAATACTGATTTGCATTGGTTGCATTTTTTGTAGTTTGGAACAAATTTTAACATCTTAATTGTATGCAAATCTCATTTAAATGTGAACAAATACGCATAAATAAATACACTTTTATAACACTATTCTCTTAATAAGTCGTGGACCTTTATTTTGTAATCTTCAGAAAAGGTTGTGACCCGGAAGTACTTTTTTAATGTTTCTCACAAGAAAGTATGGCTGAATCCCAATATGCATACTACATACTACATACCAGAGATGCTCACAAGTCTCTGAGCTAGAGTCCAAGTCAAATCTCAAGTCTCTGAGCTAGATTCCAAGTCAAGTCTCAAGTCTTTGAGCTAGAGTCCAAGTCAAGTCTCAAGTCTTTTAGCTAGAGTCCAAGTCAAGTCTCAAGTCTCTCATGGTTATGAGTGTTGTATTACCGGCTGCGTTCCATCCAGGCTGCTTAGAACACTAAATAGCTATACAGTATAAGAAATTCAAAGCATGTCAATGTAATACAGTATGTTATTATGACTACTTTTTCTTTTAGAATACTGTAGTTGCTTTGATGATTTGTTTGGTATATAATCAGTGTAAACAGGCTATTTCAATATATGACAAAAAACACCAGGAATACTTTAGTTTAAAATGAAAAACTATATTTTGCCTTATAACATGGACATACAGGATAGTTCACACCAGATATTGAGGTACTAAAGAAGAAAGAATTTGCTTGTCTGTTTCTGAATCATAATGACAGACCTTGCCTCCTATTTTGCAGGCTCTGTGGGGCCATGAGAACTTAATACAGAAAATATTATACCTCACCGTGCCAACATTAACATCCTCCTCCCAATTAGTGCACACTGTAAAAAAACAAATTGTAGCAAAATGCAAAACACTATTGCTGCCAAACACAAGGTCAATTATTAGACAGTTACTCTAAAATTATTAGCAATAATAATGGTAAAAAGCACAACCATGTAATGTGCACTGCGTCTACAACTAATGACAGCTTATAAACTATGGTAAGTCAACACATCCAACAAATGTAACATACATAATATATACAATTAAAATGAATTAAAGTATTTGTATTAAACATTTTTGTATTGATGTAATAAAGTATTTAAATGAACTGTAATATAATATAGATAGAATATGAAACACAGTTTCTTACTTTTGGTAATTAACCAATTATCCCTCCAATCATTAATACACACCTTTAACTGTTCCTATTGGTTGCACTAATTGTAATTGTGTTGTATGTTAATAAAACCTGTTTTCAAGTTTTCTTGACATAACCCTGAAGAAGGCATACCTATTGCCAAAATGTTGGACACTTAAATATAATTTTTGGAGCAAGATACCTGGAGTGTGCATCTTTTCTTTTCTTTTATTAAGTCAACACATCCCCCAGAATCTCAAGTCCAGTGTACCTATATAAAACAGGTAACGTTACATGATCAAAAATTAACCTGTAACCTGTTTGCAGCCACTTAATAATTGACGCGGTGGCATTCAGCGGGACGTAAATGATTACGTTCATCAACTACCAAAAGTTTGGCAAGCAAACAAACGCTCATTCATCTTTTCATAACATCTAGCGAATGACAGTCAGAGTAACCTAACGTTAGATGGCCAATGCTGAGCTAAAGATGTTTGCTAACCTATTAGGGTGCGTTTCAGGTGCCTGGTAAAATTAGATGTTTTTAAAGCCAGAGCTTATGATGAATGGCACAATAGATGCCGGTGATGTCGACATGTTTGCGTTGTCCTCTCTCACTTGTGGCCACGCGCAGCAGATTACCCACACCTATTACACAGTACTTAGGTTATGTAGGTATTTTATAATGCAAAGAGGGAAATAACATTCAGCTTATCAGACGATTCCTAAAAATAAATACTGTTCACGAGTCACGCATCTCGAGTCCGAGTCGAGTCTGAAGTCTTTTGAGGACGAGTCTCAAGTCAAGTCTGAAGTCACTGTATGTGCGACTTAAATGCGACTCAATCCGAGTCTCAAACTCGAGTCCCCATCTCTGCTACATACTAAAAGTACGTACTACGCAGGTGGTGGTAAAGTACGTACTATTAAGTATATAGTAAGCGAGTATGCTAGCATGGGGGATATACTAACGCGTCATAACGTTGCATCTAAAATTAGACCACTTCCACAAGCGATGAAGCCCGCGAAGCTTGAACATTAAACATTTGGCACAACCTGTTCGCATTTAATTTAAAATGTATTTAATATTAGTACAATAACCAAAAACTCATGTAATGAAACATTTATTATTACCTAACTTTTGGATACTTACATTTAAACACAGCCAAAGAAGAATTTCGGCTTCGGGAAACCCCTCCTATTCTGTGTCGCAAAGGATTGTGGGCTATATCAGCCCAAAAAGCATGCAGGGTTGCATACTTCGAAAATCCCCCAGAAGTAATAGACCATCCGGGGACTGCTGACATACTATATTTGAGTACTATGGTTTGGGACATACTAATCGTAGTCTGGCATACTATTTAGTATGCATACTTTGCGTATTGAGACTCAGACTATGGGTCTTAATTCCGCATACAGTATGATACTATGCATAGACTGTAGTAGCTATTCCGAAAGTGACATTGGCGTTAGGAAATAAGTGTGGTTCAACGTGTATTTGAATGTTCAAACTGGCCTATACGCTTTAGTGAATATCCCAGTCTCACTGCCAAAATCTCAGCCTAGTGTCTAGAATTAATAACACAATGTCAAATTATTCAGTAGGCTAATAATATATAAAAACTTATTAACGTAACCCTAAGTCAATACAGTTCTAAAAGGAACAACAACAATATACAGTAGATTACATATGCTTAAATTATTCCCACCTAAATCATTGACATTTTAAAAATAATTTATCATATTATTGGACAGCTGAAATATTACTCTGTGCAGTTTGTGGAATTCACCTACATGTAGCGGTGCCCTTAGAAATTTTTCATAAGGGTGGCCAGATGGGGCCACTGAAAAAGCAAATTGTGTTTGATTTTAGTTTGCATCACTGTAAGTCTTGCTCTTTGATCTGCATGAATGACCGCAAAACCTCTTGCCATGGGAGATTCCAAGTCACAGTTCAGCTCACATAGCACAGCATTCGTGGTTCAACTGATCGAGTCTGTTTTCCGAAGATGGCGCCTGGCTGTATACGCAAACAGTACTGTCTTTTAAACTATTTTTTTAATTAACTGTCTGTACACTTACAAAGTTCTCATTGCTTCGGTTTGCATGTAGGGACCCTCATTATGCTATCGTGGAAGTGTGGTGGTATTTTCAGCCTTGTTAGTGTTATAAAATAGTGATTTGATTTTACTTCATTCGTCCCCTCACAACTAGGATTATAATGTAATTATCAGCACGCACTTAAACTGGGCACATTCAATTAGCATGAAAACATATCCCAAAAAATGGTTGACTCGGTACCAATGTGTTATTAACCCCTAGCTTCATTTTGCGCCAGAGTTGTCCTTTAACAGGTAGGATCATGACTCTGACTTTCGCTGTGCCTCCTCCACGAGGCAGCGTGAAATTGGCATAGCACTGCCCGGGATTCTGTCTCTTGATTTACTATTGATAGGGATGTGTTTGGGTAAAAAACATTTTTGTTTAAATCCATGAAGTACTGACAACATTCCTCCCAAATAAAAATATTGTCATTCAGAGCATTTTTTTCGGAAAGTCATAACTGTTAATCACAAAAAGATCCAGTCAGACCTCTAATACTAATGTGTTAACCTAAGAAGAGTTCAGAAATCAATATTTGGTGGATTAATAATAATAATAACAATAGTAATTGGCTTTCATATGTCTTGGCATGCACAACACCAGTCTTTCACATTGACGTTGGAGGACTTTATGCCACTCCTGTTGCAAATGTTCAAGCAGCTTGGCTTTGTTTGATGGCTTGTGCCCATCCATCTTCTTGATCACATTCCAGAGGTGTTCAATGGGTTTGAATTAAGAACATTTAAGGTAATTTAAGTTTAATATAAACAAATACAAATTGTTGATGTTTATACATGTTTATATAGCGTTTTGTCTTCATAAATGTAGTTTAAGTACATTTTCTCTTAATTAATCGCGGATCTCTATTTTGAAATTTCGCGACCCGGAAGTACTTATTTTAATTGTTGCTAGCAAGATACATTGGCGTCATCATGAGAGAAATAAAAAAAACAGCTCACGGGGCTCTAGGTCTACTTGATAGGTCTTACATATCAACATTCCAAGTGGCAAAGCCTGCACATTTCTACAGGTATTGTTTTAAGTGAAGTTGTGGCTTGTTGCAATCTATGTTTTACTGTAATGCAAATGTAATGTTTGCTTATTAGGGGACAAACGCATTTCTTAACAACTTTATAGGTAAATATACAGTCTACGTTCTCGACTGTAAAAGTTTCTGCTAAAAATGTGTCATTTTGCAGGTGATGTTGAAACAGGGAAACCTTAAGAAATTGTTGTTTTAAATATACAAGCAGCGTTAAAAATTCGCACCATTTACCGGCATAATGCTGGTAAAATATGCAGGTGGCTGGATTTGCTTCACTCACCAGCCAAAAAAAAACAATAGTAATCTATTGAGTGGCTGGTAACATTTGAACATTCACTAGCCGTTTGGCTGGTAGAAGAAAAGGTTCATTCATTTTGAACCCTCTATAAAAGTATTTTATACATAGTATAGTTATTGTATAAGTTCTGGGTGATGTAGCATGTCCGGCATCAGGAAGCAGACAAACGATCGTCCGCATGTTAGTGCGTCTTCTCATAGCCGCGGGTTGGAGACCCAAGGAGAAATTCACAATGCCGCACAATTAGCTAGGATAAATTCCGAGGTGTTGTGAGTTAATCCTTTTTTCTCAACCTGGTTATAATTCGTGTTGTTATTTAAAGTAAAATTGCATGCATCTTTTGACATGTTTGACTAGCACTTGCCTAATTTAGCACCATACCTTTGCACGTACAGTATCGTCCTTATGAAATATTGTCAACAGGCTGAACTGTATGTATGCACAGTACCTAGTAGCTACATAGCCTACTGTATCCAACTATTAGATGCTCAATTGCGTCCAAGTGTTTCATTGATTAGCAACCCACTGAGCAAAATATTTTGAAAGACGTCTATTAAACGTCTATTAAATGTCTTTTCAACCTCAGTTGCTTAGAGGGAAGGATGTAAATGTGAACGATTTCCAATAATACTAACTTTAAAACATGGTGAACAAAAAATTAGTTGAACTAGCTAGCTATACTATTTTTCACACTACCGCAGTTCTAGCACAATGTCCAATGCATTTCATTAGCCAAAGACATTAACATAAAAACACGATGTACATTAATTTCAATTGCGGAACGCGTCCTTAAATACTTAAGAACAGAATGTTAAAACTAAGGCAATTTGAGAACTGAAAAGCATTCTTTGTATTATGTTTATATAATGAGTCCAATCTGCTATAATCCTTAACTCCACACCCACAAAACAATAGTCACTATACTAAAAGTTCTAAATAAAAACGTTTTACTAACGTTACTCCTGTCTTTTACTACCACCGTTTTCACCTACTACTATGTCCCAATCAGTGGTGTAGTGGTAAATATAAATGTGGGTAAACTATCAACTCCTCACGTATCATGTCAAAACAAACAGTCATCAATATCAACCAGAACATATTCAATTTTGAAACTATAATTTATTTGCTTTTAATGCAGGTATATTAATAGAGGCTAGTTTACTTTTTCAGCAAATTACACAAAATCAACTGATACCAATGCATTTCAATCCACATTAAGTTCAATCGTCCTAAATTTATTATTTGGAGTGGACATCAATTTCACCAAAAATACAATTTGAAAATGTTCATATTGAAATGTCACCTTTTGATGTGAATCTCATATGAGCTGCAATGCAAATATGTATAGCAAAATGCTGATATGCACCAGTGTGGATATACAGTAAGCAATATGATACTAAACAGATCATGCATGTAAATACAGTAACTATCAAATGTAAGCAGTACAAACCAATAACATCCAAATGTTCATGTTTTTGTTGTAATCCTCAACTAGCACAGTTGATTAAATAATCAGCCCATCTTTAGAATAAATACAGCACTACTCTTTGTTAATCAAGTTTTTAAAGTGTCTTACTTCAGTGGCTTAGACAATATGAAGCCATACAGTGCCTTGCGAAAGTATTCGGCCCCCTTGAACATTTCAACCTTTTGCCACATTTCAGGCTTCAAACATAAAGATATAAAACTGTAATTTTTTTGTGAAGAACCAACAACAACTGGGACACAATCATGAAGTGGAACGAAATTTATTGGATATTTCAAACTTTTTTAACAAATAAAAAACTGACGAATTGGGCGAGCAAAATTATTCAGCCCCTTTACTTTCAGTGCAGCAAACTCTCTCCAGAAGTTCAGTGATTAAGGTCAATGTTGACCTTAATGACTAATGATGATGATAAATAGAATCCACCTGTGAGTAATCAAGTCTCCGTATAAATGCACCTGCTCTGTGATAGTCTCAGAGGTCCGTTGAAAGCACAGAGAGCATCATGAAGAACAAGGAACACACTAGGCAGGTCCGAGATACTGTTGTGGAGAAGTGTAAAGCCGGATTTGGATACAGAAAGATTTCCCAGGCTTTAAACATCCCAAGGAGCACTGTGCAAGCGATAATATTGAAATGGAAGGAGTATCAGACCACTGCAAATCTACTAAGACCAGGCCGTCCCTCTAAACTTTCAGCTCATACAAGGTAAAGACTGATCAGAGATGCAGCCAAGAGGCCCATGATCACTCTGGATGATGACAGAGATTTGTCTTCCAACAAGACAATGATCCAAAACATAAAGCAAAATCTACAATGGAATGGTTCACAAATAAACATATCCAGGTGTTAGAATGGCCAAGTCAAAGTCCAGACCTGAATCCAATCGAGAATCTGTGGAAAGAACTGAAAACTGCTGTTCACAAACGCTCTCCATCCAACCTCACTGAGCTCGAGCT
>JACXGM010005533.1:0-16392 GCA_016801145.1 Umbra pygmaea | reverse complement strand
CAGTCTCTCGATGTGCAAAACTGATAAAGACACCCCAAGCGACTTACAGCTGTAATCGCAACAAAAGGTGGCGCTACAAAGTATTAACTTAGTATTAACTTTGCACGCCCAATTTTTCAGTTCTTTATTTGTTAAAAAAGTTTGAAATATCCAAGAAATTTCGTTCCACTTCATGATTGTGTCCCACTTGTTGATTCTTCACAAAAAATTACAGTTTCATATATTTATGTTTGAAGCCTGAAATGTGGCAAAAGGTCGAAAAGTTCAAGGGGGCCGAATACTTTCGCAAGGCACTGTATATTTTACAACCAAATACATTATTTGCACAACCAAAGCCCTAAACTCTCTCCTCTCTTGGTCTTCCTGTATTGCAGCCTGACTTAGCACAACTGTTTTTTATCCCTGTGTTTGTTTCATTATTCTCTGTAAAGCTAACTTTAAAATTATAATTGTATGAGTGTTACAATGTGTTTGTCTTTCACTGCACTTCTTTTATTGTCTTATTAAATAAAATATATTAGCTATATTGATAGACAGGCTATATATATTTGAGCTACATGTAGCTAGTTATATCATTACTTTACAGTACAGTAGATAACCAGAGCTCTTGCATTGATTAATCTAGCCTGGCTAGGTAGATACTGACTAAATGTAGAGCTAGATGGATAGACACCTGACTGAAATATCAGCGACTATTATTTACTGTTTTGAACACTTAAAATGTCTGTTTTGTTTTAAATGAATCTATTTCTAAAACAGGTGCATTAGTTTGCTAATAGAGTAGCTAACATAGACATTATTAAAGTTTATTTTGTCTGGCACCTTGTCTGGTGTCTCTGAGGTCACGCACACTTGAAGCGCGCTCTTGCTACTAAGGCACATTCAGTATTCGCAGTAAACATTTATGATTCCACACGTTGGCAAAGAGGTTGGTGCAATTACAATTTAGATTAAGACTATTAACATTTTCAGTGTTGACAAATGCTGGGAAAGAAATATTAAGTGGGTAAACGATAATTAACTAAATGAAAAGGTGAGTAAATTATATTTCACAAATAAAAAGGTGGTTAAACGGCATTTACCTGCGTTTAACCTCAACTACACCCCTGGCCCCAATCGTAAATATTTAAAGATGAGCATTTGTAAAAATAAATATAAATAAAATATATTCTTTAAGCAACAATTCTTGTCTCTCTGACCACAAATCTACAGAAAGGCTTGGTGGTGGTGTTACCTTCTTATCAGGTTTCACCACCCAGACCCAACCCTTATTCTCTATTCAGATTAATCAGAGGGCATGGACACAACTGTAAGTCAGTCATCTAACTGATGATCTAGACAGTCATTTCTTTTCAAACACATTGTAAAAAATAGCTCTTGGATCTAGCCTTGTAAATAAACATTTAGGCAGGAAATAAAATATATTATTGTTTTGCCTTGATATTATTGTCTCAACTTCACTCTAAAACTATGTTTATAGTGTAATACGTACAGGGACATAAAATAACCTTTAAAATATTTTTACTCTAAAATGTAATTGCACAATTTTGAGATACGAACAACAGTATAAATTGGAGAAAATAGAGTAAAATGCATGAATGACTTAAAAGTCCATCTTAAATATGACTGATAAGACATTTCAGATTTAGTGATAATGTTAAAGGGGTTATTTGTAGGTTTTTTTGCACTGAGAATTAAACTATTTTCTTTTTCACTGACCATCTTAAAGGTACAATATGTAGTTTTCCAAAACAATAACAAAAGACGTACTTTGCATTAAAAAAGCAAACATCACTATACCTATAAAATATATATTTCTTAGTTGTGTATGTACATTATCCTAAATGTTTCCACCAACTTTAAAACCCAGAGAAATTTGTAATATAATGCGAAGATACAGGACGTTTCATTTTGTCTCTCGTCAATGGCGTCATATAACCTTTGACTGCGCTAGTTGCTCTAAGTTCCAGGGAACCGCCAAACATAACATGAATAAAGTTATAATATTTTTAACAATACATTACTTTGTCAGTGAACATTTCTTCTGCCGGAGACGCTAGATTGGAAGGTTGTCATTGACGACGATAACAAAACCCATGATCCCACGCTACTTCCCGACATCATCCAAGTACATATTTTGCTATTGTTTTAATTGAGAGACCCCTAGCTGCCAAAAACTACATATTTTACGTTTAACATTGATTTATCATTTACCATCTTTGTCGAGGACAATGCACAATCTTAATGCAGAATATTGGGTTGAATTGATTGTATGTATTGAAAATGTCTAATTGAAAAGAATTGTGGTGGAAATGGGTTGAAAATACATCTGATGGTTATGTTTGCTCACCGTGATCAAGGAGTTGGATATTTGTAACAGTTGAGTAAAAAAAACATTTTCATTTTTTTTGTTCATACTCATAACATACTTATTTACACTAACAGTGAAAAGTTTGGACACAGCTACTCATTAAAGCTTTTGTGCTATTTTCTACATCGTAGAAATCTACAAATCTACATTTTATTTTTATTATCTTGGCATTCTCTCAACTAGATTCATGAAGTATTCAACTGGAATGCATTTCAATTAACAAGTGTGCCTTTGTAAATGTTAATCAATGGAATTTATTTTACTCATTGATGCTTGAGGGATTTGTGTACAGAATAGAAACTGCATTCTGGTTCTTTCCCATTGCACAGTGCTCTGCGACCTGGTGCTCAATGCAGAAGACAGTGGCTGTCCTTGGGGGGGGAATAGGAGGCCTGTCTGCCTGCTTCCAACTCAGCAGGTCCCCCCAGATCTCCAAGGTAAATATCATTCCTCTTTACAACGACCGTATATTCAGCTATTCTGTAAGTAGGCAACACCTTTATTGTGTCACTTAAAGTCAGAACATGTAACCAGACTGTTATTACATTGATTTGAGAAGCCTGCAAAGGATAACCATTATTAAATCAGAAATGCTGTGTTGGTTAAATGAACATGTACATATGTTGATGTAGATGGCTCAGGGTAACCTATTATTCAAAAGTACAGGCACCTAGCACTGTTATTTGATTAGTGGTGTTTCTGTAGCATAGGAAGCCTAGTGGTAAGAGCATCTTACCACTAACCAAAAGGTTACCAGATCAAATCCCAGAACAAACAAGGTGAAGAAAACGCTACACCTTCAAATGGGCTTGACCAAAATTTGGATGGATTGGGTAAAAGAAAGGGCCATTAGATTGATGCAAGTAACCATATCATAGTATTGATAGGTAGGCATATGCTAATTTGTTGCTATTCATTAGACATTAAAATGCACTGGGCACAAGGCTCCGTATTTGTAATTGGGAAAAGACCTTGGGCCTCATTTATAAAACTTTGTGGTGGATTTGCGTCAGAAGTGGCGTACGGACGAAATATAGGACGTGCGTACGCAAAGAAATATTCAGATTTATAAAACTGTGCGCACGTACGTCCTATGCCGTTTTCCCTTTATAAATCACAATCAACTCTAAATGTGGCGCAGCTTTTGCGGCTGCATGTCACGCCTATAATTGCCCATAAATAGTCAGTGAAACACCCCGAATTTAATATTAATTGATTGAGAAATCATGGCAAACAGAGAGAGGAAAACCAAGAAAAGAAACTTCACACAACGTGAAGTAGAAAATATTGTTGGCGAGGTGGAAAAGAGGAGGAAAATGTTGTTTGAAGGGCAAAGTGTGCCTATTACCAATGCCGAAAAGGCGTTGGAGTGGCAAAAGGTTGCAGACGGTGTAATAAAGTCGGACCGTGGCCCAAATAAAATTTGGTCAGATATCAGTCGATGTCAAAGCGTCTAGCGCTTCATCGCGAAAGTGTGTCTGCCACGGGTGGGGGAAAATTGGTTACATTACAGCAACATGTCTGCATCACAAATTACTTGGACATTGATGTAATGAAAATGCTTTCGATTAATGAAAGCATTTTCATTCTCATTTGGTGCCCTTATTATGGCAACATGAGTGCAGTCAATAGCACCGATTACATTTGGGAAACCGGACATAGCTGCAAATTGCGTTTTTGTTTGCCTGTTCAACCGCAGTGTAAGGAAACTTTATGTAATCATGCGACACACCAATTACACCTATTAACACGTCTGGCATAACCCGGCTAAGGGTTGGCTGTGAAATCACAGACCTGTCAGCCAATTCCCTCTGAAAAAGTGCCAGTCGCCAGAAATCCAAGTGTTGTAAGGACTTGAAGTGGGACTGGCACGGCGTAGTTTCCGAGTGCTCCTCTGTAACGCTGGGCCCAATAGAGCACAGAGGTCCAACAGGACGCCCCAAGGAAATCGGAACCGGCTCATAAGCCACTCGTCCTCGTTTGCCAGCAAGTCTTCTTGCTGTCTGAAAAACCGTTCCCTCCGAATCCTTCCATTTGCCACATCTTCTAACAGCGCAAGATCAGCCATTGTGCATCATTACGCATTGGGTTGGCATCATGGCTTTTTATGACCATGCAGGTGATTGTATCTGATCAGCTACAAATGCCAGTATTGATGTACTTGTAAATGGGATTATGCGCAAATGGAATTAATTCCAGCTTTCAAAATGGTTAAGACATCCGTCACGATGGAACAATTGATGGATGGAAATAAAACAGACTAACGGCATATAGCCTACATGAACACCATGATTCCGTAGTTGATTACATTTATGAACACAACTTTCCCCAGTTGGACAATGAAGACATCTATCTAATCTAATGTATGTCTGCTCCGCCAAATGGACGCATCGACAAGGATGTGTTTTAAACATTATTTTGTTTACCGTATTATTTATGAGGATGAATTACATAACATGGCAATATAATTACAGAACATGTTTGAGTGTTCTTTTTGCAAATATGTCTTTGTTTGCATTTAAGTTGGCTACAATTTTGTTTTATTTCATTTGTATTCCACCACAGGCTGTTGATTGTAAGAATGGCTTTGTGAAATGTTCATATTATTAATGAGAGGCAGTATTTCGATTTCGTTTAGCTACACAACGGTCTGCAGTTTCAGACAGCTTCACGTGTTTCACACATCTGCCAGCGGTGTCGGCATTTCTCATTTCACCCGTTTTTGTGCGTACGCATGGGTCAGAGTTTCCGTGAAGGACCGCACATTTTCCCATCAAGTTTGCTTTTTATAAATCCCAATTATTGCGTAGAGATCCGCGTACGCCTTCTTTTGTGCGTACGCCACGTTTATAAATGAGGCCCCAGATACTGCCAAGCTGGTGCTGTAACCTACCTGTGCATACTGTGGCATCGCTAGAATTATCCCTTTGGGAAGCTGAGAAAATATCTGAAGTTCTGCAGCACTTCATTGTGAACAAAATAAAGGACTTCTGATATCATGAACATTAATAAAAATATCTTAAAGGGGTCCACCAATTGGGGGGTCCTCGTGGCATAGTGGCCTAAGACGCTGCATTGCAGGACAGTGTACTTCAGTGTTTTACAAACTTTTTTTCTGCGACACACATTTTCAAAATGACAAACCATCGCGACCCAAATGTCATGAAAAAAAAGATGTTTGCAAATATATAGTTTTCCTATCATTATTATTTTTATGTAGTGGTATTTACATAATACATTTGTTCTAATTGTAACCAGAATTATAATACAACATTAATATTCTCAATATTGACAGTACTACCATCACAGACCTGTGTCTTATAAAAACATGTAATAATCACCAAAATAACCAAGATCAGAGGGTTTTTCCACAAAAATCAGGGCATTTGAGTATATAAATCTACTTACATTCAGATAAAAATATCCATGTTGCTGTTTAAACTATGTGAAACTAAAGTCAAATGAAAGTTTGCAAAATCATAATAAATGGCAATTGTTTTTAACTTGTTTTACTTCTAATGACTAGCGCAATGGGATGATGAACATGTTTTCAACATACAGCAGTTATATTGTTATAGTTATATATTATATGTCTGATGTAGGTAAGCCTTAATAGGGCCCTATAAAATCTGTTTTACTTCAGTTTTATTTTTTTGCCAAATTCCGTGATTTTCCGAGTATAATTTTTTTGAGAACACTTTTTATCTCAACCTCCATATAAATACCCTGGGCCAGTGGTTCCCATATGTTTTTGGTTACTGTACCACCAGGGGGTCCTAGTAACCAATTTTTTTTTGCCATCTGCAACTGAACAACTATTTGGACAAAGTTGTATTCAGAAGCCCACACCTGAAGCAAAAATAAAGAAAATAGTTCTGTACAGTTTGCTTGTGCATTGACCGATAGGCTACATTTACTTTCCATATGATGAAAGTAATTATATATCCTGACTCGCAGACAAAAGGCTGTTTCACGAAATGTGCATAGGTATTTGTCATGTTTATAACTCTTCTAAACAAAAGAACCTAGCCAATATAAAAATATTAATTAAAAATCCTACAACGTGATATTCTAATTTTGTCTCTCATAGTTGAAGTCTACCTATGATGAAAATTACAGGCCTCTCATCTTTTTAAGTGGGAGAACTTGCACAATTGGTGGCTGACTAAATACTTTTTGCCCCACTGTAAGTGGAATTTAATTCCTGGTTTAATTTTGGTAGATGTTATTTACAATAATCTTTAAGGGTGCCATTGATTGTGAAACCTTGATCTGAAGGAAATAGATTTTAATTTTAATCAATAAATTATTTTTGTTGGTTCAATCGACACAATAATAAAGTACAGTATTTCTCACATGTTGGTATTTTGAGTTTTTTTCTCTAATAGTGTTGTTTATATTTTTTACAGTATTGTTTGTGCATTGCCAGTCAGGGGTGCCATTCATTTTAAAGCCCGCTGTAAATATGTGTGTAGTTATATGTATAGTGTTACACTATATGGTGATGTAATCTGTAAGGATACGCCCTACCCAGCGGAGGTCAAGGCGCTGACCGCTGATAATGTATAGGTTCCTTAAGGTTGTGTAGCCTATGTGTGACTTCCTATTTCTACCCCACTGAAACAATATGTCATGGATGACCACTTAAGACTTTCCAAAGACTTGAGTTGGCAATAGACCTATTCCTCCGTACCTGTGTAGATTGTGCTGATAGAAGGGGATAGCCGCTTCGGAGGTTGGCTAAGCTCAACGCGTAGAGAAGATGGAGCGGTGTTTGAACATGGACCTAGAGGCATACGACCAGCAGGAGCCGTGGGCCGAAACACACTCAACATGGTAGGCACCTTACAAGATTGTTTGCTTTTGTGAGTGTAAGACAGAACGTGTTAGAGCTGGGATGACGAAGAGAAAATGGTGACCAACTAATCACTGCAAGTGCTGATAAGTTTCAATAGACTAAGTAGCCTGTAGAGTAATGTGAAGTTTTTTAATTAAATACTCTTGATATTGTAGACGTAGGACAACTCATGGCAACCGCTAAACTAATAATAGTAGTTTATTGGTATTATTGTAGTTTATTGGCTAAAACCAATAAACTCATAAAAGTGATTTACAGGGTTAAAACAAAGTTGTGACAAAACAGAGGGAGGTGTGGGGTGGGTTATATTTATCGTTATTGCATCTATTTCGTGCAATTCATCAGAGTATGGATATGTATTGCCCAGCTCTAGACAGTGTACCAACTGTAGACCATGTGTGCAGTGGAGGTACAGTGTGTAACTGTATCTGTCATCCAGGTGGAGGATTTAGGCCTGGAGAGTGAGGTTCTACCAGTCACCTATGATCATGTAGCCTCTAAGAACCGCTATCTCTACGTGGGAGGGCAGCTGCACAAGTTGCCATCAAGCTTAGGGTAAGGAGATGGATTGGCCTATTACCATTAACCTTCAACAGACAACTGTCACAGAAGATTTCTATGTTGTTATGGATACACTATGTGGTATGTCATTCTGTAGGTCCCCTGTCTCTAGCTAGACACTAAATACTGTGTTCTTACTTCCAGTGGGCTAATGCGTACAGTCCCTCCATTCTCACGTCCTCTGGTCCAGTCTGTTCTGAAAGAGATACTGATCAAGAGAGGGAAAGAAGAGGATGAGTCTGTCCATTCCTTTGTGTCAAGGAGACTAGGCACGGAGGTAAGATGTGACGATTTGTTAATGCGCCCCACAAAAATGCACACAACTCGTTCATCAGTTAAGAGTGATGTTCTGCTCCTTTTCTCTCCCTCTGAAGCTGGCAGACATTGCGATCGACAGTCTATGCAGAGGGGTGTTTGCAGGGGACAGCAGGAAGCTGAGTGTGCGCTCTTGTCTCCCACCCCTCTACAACGCAGAGAAAGCCAGGGGTTCCATCGTCCTGGGCATGTTGCTGGGCTCAGGTTAGCGGGACAGCCACTTTATCAAAGCCACATATGGGTCTTAATTAATGGAAAGTACATGCCTTGAGCCTGACTGAATAATTTTTTGTCAGATATTTTTGGACCATATTATCCAACACAGAAATGACCTTTTTAGGGGTTCCTTGAACAATATTTTGAATAAGTTTTCACTGCACCTTGACCATCACTGTTTTTCTGTTGTGCTCAGTGTTGTTCCTGCTGTAGACTACAATTAGCCATGAGTGGAGATCTCAATGGCATATGCCTAATTTCTTCTCCTTGTGTCCTCACAACATGTTTGCGTCCTCACACCACAGCACTTATTCTGAATTGATATATTTCCTTATTTACGCAAATAACTTTAGTTTCATTGCTGTTTGCTTTTGGCATGGTCTTGGAACATTATCCATTTTTAGATGAATTTGAAAATCTTTTAAGCACACCATAAAAAACCATCTGAGTGTTGACCTGTGTAATTGGTCTAAATTATTAACAAGGGAGTGTCTCCACAGGTCCTGAGCCAGACATGCCCACATCTGCTCTGGCTAAGAGGGCCGCTCTAGAGAACTGGGCCCAGTGGTCACTTAAAAGGGGCTTACAGAACCTTCCAGAAGCCCTGGAAGAAAGGATGAAGAATGCCGGACATGTGGAGATGTACAAAGACGCCCCTGTAAGGGGGCTAAGTACTAATGGCAATGGCTGGGAGGTGAGCCTGGTCACCTGGCTGCTGAAATGGTTACATTGTATTGCCGTTTGTAGCGTTATACTGTGCCCTTCATTGGAAAGGCATATGAAAATATGATTTAAAGAGTTTGAGACAGGAGTACATACTGTCACATTCTATTTCTGTCTGTTTCAACTAAGAATAACAGCACTTCCAGAGTTCCATCCCCCCATATTTTGTGTGCATAAATATTGGGACATTTGGCTCACAGGTGTTTCTGATTGATTAAATGTTTCCTGTTGCATTGATTGTTCACACACAAAAGAACTATGACTGTGCAGTCTGTTCTATTGTTTGCTTTTGCCTTTGGAGTGCATTTGGTGTCAGTAGACATAATCCTCCATTAAAGTACTGATTTTGAAACCTAGTTTTATGGACAGTTGAGGCAAACTTGAACCTTTATCAAAGTGTGGAGAAATAGAGGAAATGCAGATGATCCAATGCAATCATCTAATTTGTGAAGAAAGGTTGGAGTATTTTCATGGTCACTCATGGCTGCCTCTGGAATGGGTACACTCAGTTGTTGATAATGTAGCGAATGATGGCAGCAGCAGAATGAAATCAGAAGAGTACAGAAGCATCTTGACTACCAATTAATAATCTGGTCAGAAAATATTTTGACAGTGACACAATTCTCGTAATGTTTGCTCTGTTCTCCACCAAAATAGATTTGAAAGGAAACAATCAAGGTGTGCTTCAATTTTAGACTTTTATCCTTAAGGGTTTTGCCAAAATGAATCCAATAGCAATTGCATCTATTTTGATATATATTTCCCTAATTTTAGGGGCTCAAAAATAATTGGACAACTGTATCTGTCATTAAATAAATTGAGTTTTAATACTTGGTTGCAAATCCTTTGCAGTTAATGACTGTGTGAAGTCTGGAACCAATAGACTTTCAAAGATGGTGGGTTTCTTCCCTGTTGATGCTCTGGCATGCCTTTACCATAGCCGTCTTCAGTTCCAGCTTGTTCTGGTGCATTAAGCAAGTGAAATGCATGCTCAATTAGATTCAGGCCAGGTGATTGACTTGGCCATTCCAGAACATTCCACTTCTTTGCCTTAAAAAGTATTGGGTTGCTTTGCAGTATGCTTTGGTGCATTGTCCCTTTCCATTGTGACACGCCATCCAATTAATTATGAGCAGATAATATAACCCTAAACATTTCATCCTACTGATTTTTTTCACCAGTCACATCATCAATAAATCCAAGGGAACCAGTTCCATTGGTAGCCATACATGCCCATTCCATGACACTACCTCCTCCATGCTTTACAGATTAGGTGGTAGGCTTTGGATCATGGTTCTTTCTCTTCTCCATACCCTTCTCTTCCCATCATTCTGGTCATGTCTCATCTGTCCATAGAATTTTGTTCCAGAACTGTACAGTTTTTTTGTTTTAGCAAACTCTAATTTGGTCTTTCTGTTTTTGAGGCTTACCAATGGTTTTCATCTTGAGTTAAAGCCTCTTTACTCTGGTGAAGTCATCTCTTGATTGTTGACTTTGACACATACACCTACCTCCTGGGGCTGGTTACACCAGCTAGACTTATATAGGTTGTAACTGTATGTCCGACCTAAAATGCCCTTTACGTCAGACTTTATGATTATACCTGTTGCACCAGCTGGGCCTAAGCACTCAATGAGCTGTTTAGATTAGCAGGGACCACAAATCACAATGTCTCTTAATATCCAGCTAGGTGCCATAACAGCTGATTGGGTGGGCAATTATCAGGTTTGAACACGAATCAGATTAGTACAAGGCAAAGGGTATAACCTGTGTTTCAGTCTAAATTAAGATAGATTTGTCTTTCATATTTAACTACATGTATTATGAATCAAATGCCTGGAAATATCTAACGTGTTTTTCATTAAAACAGAACTAACTTTACTAACTTACTGTACGCCACAAACAAATCTTCATCAGTCATTCTCAGCTGTGCGATCTATCCCAATGTGTAAAACATTGTTTTCCATCACTATTGAACATTAATGCTTTTCTGCCCTTCCTCATGTTAACGGGTTAATACATTTTCTGTTATCTTTCTTAAGTTATTACAATACTAATTGTTTGCAACTAAAGTTGGTTAAAACTGCAAATTCCATATATTTTTTATGCCGTAGAGCACAGCACACACACACATTTTATGGCTCAGAACAATTTAGTAAATGGGATTTGTTATTTACAATGATCCATTTAATTATAAGCGGAATTTATAATAAATATATGAAAAATATATATTTTTAAGTAGGGCCTGATTTGCATATCTCGATATGATACGTACTCCAGAGCCTGTTCGCCCGGCAACACTATATAATGCCGGCAACACTATATAATGCCGGCAACACAAACTCGGATATTTCATTTAAAATAATAGCGCTCGTTTCAATCCATTGCAGATATTTATGGACCTGACTGTACAAGAAACTGACACCAGACTGATTGGATGGTGCTTCACAGTGCAGCAGGAAAATTACCTGAAAGACACTGCGAACACAAACAGGAAGGTCACCAGGGGTTAAAAGATGAACCTTTTTAACCGGCCAAGTTAATCCCCTGGTTAAAATCTATTTGAATATGCATTTCACCTGCTGAAAAGAGGAGTGGAGTCAAACTCCCCTAAACAAGCAATGGCTCAAAATGGCTATGGTAAAGGCACACAGCAAAGCATCGCAAACAATGATAACAAGAGTTTGGTGATGTCAGTGGGTTGAAGAATTGCTGTTGTTCGTACAATAGATATGTGACTACATAGTAACTTTTATATTTCTTAAATGTATTTTCGGTTGAATTGTCAACATTTATTTATGCTCACTTAAAGTGAGTAGTGGAACCCTGAAAGTGCTGTTCACCTTGCTTGGTAAAATGTGTTTAAACAACCATAAATAATAGGTTACATTTTTTATTGGTCTTGAATGTACAGCAAAAATTGTCATTTTGACAAGACAGTCCAAATAATTATGGAAAGCACTGTATATGTAATGATTTGTGTATTACATATTAATCAATTATTAAACTGATTTTGAACATAGATTAAACTGGAGGACGGTACAATAAAAGCTGATCATATCATTGCTGCTGTACCTGCAAAAGGTAAACAATTTCCTACATCTTTTACCTTCCTAAACAGTGGTTTTGATTAAAGTAGAACTTTATTTTAACTATGCAGATTTGAGGTTATATGAGGTTTAAAAAAACAAGTAATTTTTTTACTTCGTATTCAAGTTAATAAATTGTTTGCTAATAGATATATGCTGTTAGGATTTTCACAAATTCCTGACTACATAATTCTCAGACAGTCTATAAAATATTATACTTCAACATATTCTACTGGTTTCTTGTTGTTAAAATGCTGTCAGTTCCGCTTTAGTTCTGCAGGTGTACCTAGAAACCTATTTGGTCTTCAATGCTCTCTCTGTTCTTCTTTCTTTTTTTTTAGCTCTGGCTTCAACACTGCCCTCTGGAGCACAGCCTCTGTCCCAGCAGCTACAGCAGATCTCTACAGTGACTGTTGCTGTGGTAAACTTGGAGTATGAGGGTTTTGTCCTGCCTCAATTGGTGAGATCAAAAAGACAGGATGGAAGATTCTGGTTGTGTGGGTACGTATATTTATTGTGAGTTTTTCATTGCTTTATCAGGGATTTGGCCATCTGGTGCCAACCTCAGAGGACCGAGGGCTGCTCGGCGTGGTCTATGACTCTGTACCTTTCCCCCAGCACAACCGCACTAAGGGGACCACCACAAGACTAACAGTAAGACGGACACTCACATGAATGAAGAACTCTATTATTTACAGTGCCAATAGCAAGTCGAGACCTCTATGAACTTTCTCACATTTTGCCACATTAGTTCCTAGAAATTTACATTCCACAATTTTAAGATAAATATTTTATTATTATAGTAAAACTTGTTTTGAAAAGAGACAGAAGTTGTCACTGTACTCATGCATCATTCATCTTTGAAACATTTGAGTCTACAGCAAAAAGAACAAGTTTGACTTGACTGTCCCATAACTATATTGGGGAACTGTATTATTATGTCACATACTTGAGCCACTGCTGCCAGCGTACATAAAAAATAGACTCTGCTCACATTGTGACAATTACTGTAAATAAAAGTACATACCAGTTAACTTTATATTTTAATTATGGAAGACTCCAAATTACATTTTGAAACTAGGCCTGCTGATGAGGATATTTGGCTACATGTTATATTGAATGTGATATTACAAATAATGTGTTGAAGATAAAAATACAACCTAGCAAAGTGTTAACACAATGTAGTGTAGTTTATGGTTATATGAGGCAGTTGGAGCTCATGGAATCAAACACCTAAATACTAAATTATGTAATTTCCTAAGATGAAGTCTATAGATATTGTATAATTACCAGATCTACAAAAGTTATTTGTTGTATTTATAGTTTATTTTCCTCCTTAATAACTATTTTTATAAACACTGTTATGGCCAATACCAGGGAAAATCTACCAGGGTAGTTAACTGAAAAAAACAGCACAATAATCAGGATTTACTTTTGTTTTTGTGTGTCTTTTTTTCGAACCTTTCTCCCCTGCCAATTGGTCTTGTCAAATTTCACTCTAACCCTGCATTGTTGACAGTGCCGCAACTCCCTGGACAGAGGCAGGGTTTGGTGAAAGAAGTTGACAGATTCGTCAGTCCCTCTGCTGTGCATCTATATCTTTCATAAAGATACTCATCAGAAAAACCAATGGTTATGCCATTTTCAATGAGATATTGATTGGTCAGTAGGCAGTGCTTTTATTCGGGTTAATCTGTTATCTCGACTATAACCTGCTCCGGAGCTAACCCCAATTCTTGCTTCGTAGTATAGGCCTCTGAAGAGTACTTAATTTTTCCAGCTACAGGGAGATCATAACCTCACTGAGCCATTGAGAAATTGAGGGAGTCTGGGAAGACTTCCACTGAAGGAGAATTCTGCATCGAGCCAGTAGTGTAGTGAAAGCCACAGTCCCTGAATGTTTCGGGTCAAAGGCTAACATTTGAAAGTAATTATTTTGAACAAAAATAATTTAATTATGTAAGTGCTTTAGGCTTTATGTGTCTGGTACATTTCACAAATGTCTGGCGCAATAAAAAGCTGCTACTTTGTTGCTTCTTTGCTGCTAATTTGTCTTGTCCCAAATTTTCCTGAGGAACACATGGATCCCATTGTAGTTTCAATAACAAATGTGAGGCACCTAAGAACATGACTAGTTATGTCAGCTTGCCAACTTGATGTCAAATATAAACATGTTTGGTGTATTATACTGCAAAATTTTACTATTTCTTCAGTACAATTTTCCATTTCAGTCCATAGTGAAATAGGATGAGGTTTTTGTTTGCACATTTTTGTGTAACACACAATCTTCACAAGCATCACAAGGTATCAAAACAAAATCTTTGTGTCATTGAGCATAACAGAAAAATAGAAATCAATGACAGATAATAATTAGGTACTTTAGGGCTGCCCAGCACTGACTGTGAAATCTGGAGGCGAGAATGTAGATGTTGCTGTTGTTATATTTTTTTTCCGGCAGGCCACTGAGCTCCAATAATGATATTAACGACCTTATCATAACTGCAGCGTAAAAGTGTTGTGATACTCCTTGCAGCATTGCGTTGCAGAGGCAGTTGCAGAGCGTTCTGGCTGTTGCATATGTTGGCTTCATTGGACGCATGCGTGAAGTTTTATGTCAAATTTTTTTTGGTGGAAGTGGGAGAAATACGGTGAAATTTAAACTTGTGTTGCACAAATACAAGGAGGATGCATTAAGAAAAGTCTGTGCATTGACACTGTTGGTGTGATCTGTGTGTAAAGTGTAACTTCAGTGTAATTTCAGCTTTGCCCCACCCCTTTTTGAATCAACTCCCAACACTCCCAAGTTACCACCCCGCACATCTGGATGGGAGTGTACATAATACAGGATGCCTCTCTAGGGTGACATAGAAGCACCTGCTTAAGATTGCAACAGCAGTTTTAAAACACAGAGGCAGCAAAGACACAATTTGTAGAAAGACTCTCAGTATATGACATTTGTGAAACTGTCAAAATGAAGACAATAATTAGTGTTTGATTTTAATGAACTCTTAGAAGCACCTACTTAAGATTGCAACAGCAGTTTTGAAAGGCAGAGGCAGCAAAGACGTACAATTTGTAGAAAGAATCTCAACATATGACATTTGTGAAACTTTCAAAACCAAGGCAATAATTAAAGTGTTTGATTTTAATGATCTCCAAAACCCACTGGTTCCATTGGGAAAAAAATGAATCTTGGGGGGAGTGTGAATACTAAGTGTAGTTCTTAGGTTGTTGTAATAATAGCGATTAATTTTAGAGCATTTTACATCATCAGATGTTCAGTAAATCATCACGATATAAATGTTTGTTTCCCCTAGGTAATGATGGGCGGGGCCTGGTTCCAGGAAGTTTTTGGGAATCCAGAGGAAGTGAAAAAGCAGCTACTTCTGGAGAGGGCTACACAGGCAGTTACATCACACCTAGGTGTTACCACATCACCGGTCTGGAGCATGGTGCAAATACACAAGGTCAGAAGTTTCATCTACATATTAACGTCAATTTGTTACAATTTAAAATATGATCTGGGCCCGTATTCACAAAACATTTGATCTTACTGCTTAAATTACTTAGCCTGACGAGCCAAACCCACATCAAGATGTTGGGTCTGGGAACTCACCCTTGGCAGGGCTCAATCCGAGGGGTGGGATAAACGGCTGTCTTTCAAATTCCACAACCAACCAGAGCAACGAAGTAACCGGTTGTCAAAATGCGAACACATCTTTCTTTTTGTAAGAATGACTTTAGTGCCGTTCTTTTCTAAAAGAAAAACTTATCTCCAGTCTTCCAGAGTTGCGGCCAAAGCAGATTCGAAAGACAGCGGTTCGCCAGCAGCAGCAGCCATCTATTTTGTTTTCCCGTAATTACATTAAGCCCGCCCACCGACTCTATAGACAATGTGATTGACCTGAACAGATTTTTTTTTTCCAGCTTGCAAGTCAACGGAGATTTGCTAGACTGACCCTAGCTGCAAATTACATTTGCTGCCATTAGGGTGCGTCTAGATTTCTAGGCTAAAAAAAATTCCTAAACAGCACTATCACCAAGTGCATAGATGATGTCGTTCCACGGGTCAATGTTAAGACCTTCCCCAACCAAAAGCCCTGGGTTAACGGTAATGTCCGTGCCAAGCTTGCAGCACGGTCCTCTGCCTATAACTCTGGGGACCTGGAGGCTCTGAGGAGGGCCAGATATGACCTACGGAAGGCCATCAGAGATGCTAAAAGAGGCTATAGGGACAAATTGGAGTCCAACTACAACAG
>JACXGM010005532.1:23951-35043 GCA_016801145.1 Umbra pygmaea | reverse complement strand
AAAAAGTATATTTTAATGTACTTGAAATGTATTTTATTTATCCTAAATATACTTCTAATATATTATTTTGGTATGTATATTTTGAAAGTATACTTCAAATATACTTAAATACATTGAATACATACTTATGGTTAACCATAAGTATACTAGAAGTATAATACTGGAGTATAATTTAAATATACTTTTTTTTTACTTGGGTTGTGGTGGCAGCATCATGCTTTGGACATGTTTTTCAGCGGCAGGATCTGGAAGACTAGTCAGGATTGAGGGAAAGATGAACACAGCAATGTACAGAGACATCCTAGCTGAAAACCTGCTCCAGAGCACTCTGGACCTCAGACTGGGGTGAAGGTTCTTCTTCCAACAGGACAACGACCCTAAGCACACAGCCAAGAGTGGCTACAGGACAACTCAGTGAATGACCTTGAATGGCCCAGCCAGAGCCCAGACTTGAACCCAATTTAACATCTCTGGAGAGATCTGAAAAGGGATGCTCCCCATCCAACCTGATGGAGCTGGAGAGGTCCTGCAAAGAAGAATGGGAGAAACTGCCTAAAAATAGATTTACCAAGCTTGTAGCATCATATTCAAAAACAATTGAGGCTGTCATTGCTGCCAAAAGTGCTTCAACAAAGTATTGAGCAGAGGCTGTGAATACAGTCCTATGCAAAACGTTAGGCACCCTTGACAATTTCCATGATTTTCGTTTATAAATATTTGGGTGTTGATAGATTTTGATCGATCAAATAACTGAGAGACACAGTAATATTTTAGTAGTGAAATCAGGTTTATTGGATGAACAGAAAATGTGCCATATGCATCAAAACGAAATTAGGCAGGTGCATAAATTTGGGCACCCCAACAAAATATCACATCAATATTTATTTGAGCCTCCTTTAGCAGAAATAACAGCCTCTAGATGCGTCATATAGTCTGTAATGAGTATCTGGATTCTGGATGAAGGTATTTTGGACCATTCCTCCTTGCAAAACATCTCCAGTTCAGTTAGGTTTGATGGTTGCTGAGCATGGACAGCCTGCTTCAAATCACCCCACAGATTTTCAATGATATTCAGGTCTGGGGACTGGGATGGCCTTTCCAGAACTACATACATGCCAGAGTAGGTTTTGAGCAGTGGTTTGGGTCGTTGTCTTGTTGACATATCCAGCCCCGGCGTAACTTCAACTTTGTGACTGATTCCTCTATATTATTCTCAAGTATCTGCTGATATTTAGTGGACTCCATGCAACCCTCAACTTTAACAAGATTCCCAGTACCGGCACTGGCCACACAGCCCCACAGCATGATGGAACCTCCACCAAATTTTACTGTGGGTAGCAAGTGTCTGTCTTGGAATGCTGTGTTTAAGCTGGCTTGTCCAAATGTGCATTTGTGACTCTGTTTGTGGCGTGTGGAGAAAAGGCTTCTTCTGCATAACTATCCCATACAGCTTCTTCTTTCGCAAAGTGTGCTGAATTGTTGAACGATGCAGGGTGACACCATCTGCAGCCTTTGCCTTTCCGATATTTTACTTGGCCTACCACTTCTGGCCTAAACAAGAACTGTGCCTGTGGTCTCAGTGGACACTGACAGCTTAAATCTCTGCAATAGCTTTTTGTAGCCTTCCCCTAAACCATAATGTTGAACAATCTTTGTTTTCAGGTCGTTTGAGACTTTTTTTGAGGCCCCCATGTTACCACTCTTCAGAGGAAAGTCAAAGAGAACAACAACTTGCAATTGGTCACCTTAAATACCTTTTCTCATGATTGGATGCACCTGTCCATGAAGTTCAAGGCTTAATGAGTTTGTGTGTTCCAATTAATCAGTGCTAGGTAGTTACTATTCAAAGGTATTCAAATAAACAAAATGATATGGGTGCCCAAATTTATGCACCTGTCTAATTGTTTTTGATGCATATGCCTGTACTTACATACATGTGCTTTTATAGTTTTTTATTTTTATAAATTGGATTACAAAAACACTTTTTGAGGGAAATAATGAATTGAATCCATTTCAGAATTGGGGGTAACATAAAAAAATGTGGAAAAGGTGAAGCGCTGTGAATACTTTCCGGATGTACACAGCTTGTTGTGACATGAGCCATGATAGATAATGATGAACATATATCGAAACCGTCAGAGAAATTAACACATGATACTGATATTCACCGTTATTCTTCACACTGACTGAAAAATAAGTGCTTACTGTATGTTACTTGTAATTAGCCTCTGTTGAGTTTGTGGATTGAGCAGTTACCTCAGCCGGTCCTACTAATGCTGGTACAATGTACTAGCATGCATATTTATATTATAATTTAATAATTTGTCACGATTAATTAACTGTATACTAGTTAAGATAACTACATTAATGTTGACATAACATTATTAGAAATTGACCTAACTCTATATAATAAGTTATACAGACAAATAGTCAAGTTTGTTTAACTTACTTTAATTTGTGTACATATCTTTGCCTAAATAACTGAAGATTATATTTTGTAAACTAGGAATATGTCATCAGGACCCCTAAACAGCTCAAAATTGTTGTGCCAGTCATGTTTCCGACACAACCATCACACGGTTTAGAGGTCTTCAGTGATCCTTTAACAGTCTTTTAGTAGTAAAGGTAAATTTGATATAAACTAGGATAACGTAACATGTAAAGTACTCCTAATTTGAACAAAGCCATGCAACTAGTTCACTAGATATAAGTTAAAACAACAAATATTGTTTTACAGTGTAGCCCCTGGTACTCTTTGAGGGTTGAGCAGTTTGCACAGCCATTCCTACTAACGCACGTACAGTGTACTTGCATGCATATTTCTATTTAATGGTTGAATTTCAAAATGTTTGAAGCATTCTTAACTGCATTAGTTACGATAACTACATTAAAAGCTGACATAATTAAACTAGAAAGTGATTGAACTCTAAATAGTAAGTTACATAGGCAAATGTTCAAATTTACTGACATTTATTTCATTGGTTTATATACGTGCATTTTAAATTTTAATTGTTTATTTTAAGTAGGTAAAGTTGGGAAAATGGTGAAGTTAACTTTTTTTAAAACATTTAATCAAGGTTAATAATAATATAAGTATAGATAACATGCAACTAGTTGACTGGAAAAAACAAGTTGAAACAACAAGTATATTTTTAAAGTGTGGTGAACAACTGACAATGTAGGATAAGCTCATATATAACCCTGTCTTTTCTATAATGCTTCATACCAAAATACATTACTAGTACCTTCCCACATTACTGATGCCATATGGAGCTCTTTTATGGCATTTCTGTATGAAATTATGACTGAATAAATTACATCTTCATTTATCTTCAAAACCCTTCTGTGCTGCCTGCTATACCTGGCTCTCAGCGCTCTACATAATTATATTAGTCTTCTACTACACCAAGAAATTGATTGCTCTGGAAAATGAATCTGGCTTTGCTATAAATTACACCTATGGATTCGGAGAAATTTGTTATTTTGTTTAAAATAGTCTCTAATATAATTAGAGTTCTAATTCATGGAGAGCTACAAGTGTGCCCATTACAGTAACAAGGTTTGGAATTTAATCTGTCCACAGGATAAAGAATGATCCTGTGTGCTTTTCATTTGTAATCTCTGACACATTATTTCAGGAAAATAGTCTGTGACCATTAGATATGAAAAATTGATTATTGTAAGGAAAGGTTAATTCATGAGTTTAGTTTTTTAAAGTTAACACTCCATTCACGAAAGCATGTTAAATAATGGGTAATCAAATAACTTTTTATGGGCTTGCTGGTGACACAAAACCTGACAGTGTTTAGCGGAGCTCTCTGGTAAGGAAACTTGCCTGTGCATACTGATTTAACTTCTTTGCATGCTGTTCAAAGCCCTTCCTCAGAAATTATTAGCTTACCACCATATTCAGGTATTCAATTTCCTTTGTCATTTACAAATTTAACAAATGCTGTAAAACAGCACAGTGAAACACCTACTCACTGACTCTTTAACTAAGATATGCAATTGGAGTAACAATATTGATAATGACACATTATAAGATAAATCATACATGATAATCAGATTTACCAGATGTTTCCATGGAAACCAGTGTATTGTCACCAAGAAGTGATACGATAATTTCTGATGACCTGGAAGTGATTGCATACCTATGTTTGGTAATTGGTCAATATTATTTATAAGCATTGATTGCTTTACATTTGATGAAAAAAAGGCATTCTACCTTATTGACCACATATCAATAGTCAACCATGCACAGTTATAGGGTTGTTTTAAAGAAGAGCTGCTATATCAGGTCATAGATAACCTGCCAACATGAAAGCTTCTGCTGTGTATTATTAATTGACTAAGAACCAAATCTTATTTAAGGCAACAACCTGGAAGCAGTTAGGGATATCAGACTTGCTGACAGTCAGAACGACATATAGGTTTCACTTTCGGCGGTTGGTGATTTGAAACTGGGTCCTGACCTTATGGACAGCAGTCAGGTTACCTGTTTTCATTATTTTTTTTTTTCTTCATTTAATCTTTATATTTAACCAGGTAAGTTGACTAAGAACAATTTCTTATTTACAGCAACGACCTGGGATACAATTAGGGTAAAGTGTCTTGCCCAAGGACACAATGACATTTGGCTCAGTCAGGAATCGAACTAGCAACCTTCTGACTACAAGTCTGACTCCCTACCCACTGAGCCATCTGTGCCCACCTGTGCATGTGATGAAGCTGAAGCACAGCTGGGTCAACCAGTAAGACAATGATGTGCACTTGCTATATTAGATTACCTGAAAAGCAAATATACTGTATATATACATTTTGGAATGGCCTAATCATTGTTAATTTCAATTGAGATGTTCTGGCAAGATTTATAAAGAGCTGATCATGCTCAATAACTTAGAGATGTTGCTGAGTTAAGGCAGCACTGCATTGTAGAGTGGGCCCAAATTCCTCCAAATTCTTGAAATATTCACAAACTGAGAAAATACAGTATGCCAGAATCAAGTACATTCCTGTGGAACTGTATACTATACTAATCCTATACATGTGTACCGGTACATCAAATGTAAATCCATGTATATTACACTGCTCAAAAAAACAAATGGAAAATGCGATCATCACAGTATAACACAAAGTCAATCAAACTTCATGGATATCAATCTGGCCAGTTACAGTAGGAAGCATAATTGATTGTGACTCAATGTCACCTGTTTTGTTGCAAATGAAAGTGACAGCAGGTGCACTGGAGAGGCAACAGCAGGCAAACCCTCAAAAAGAAAATGGGTTTGCAGGTGGTGGCTAAAGACAATTGCTCTCTCCTTATCCTTCCTGACTGATTCTTCTTCAGTTTTGCATTTTGCTATTGTTTTTGTCAATACGGGTAGCATGAGGCGGTACCTGTAGCCCATTTGAGTTGCAAAGGTAGTCCAGCTCCTCTAAAATGGCACATTCATACGTGCCGTTGCAACAAGGTTTGCTGTGTCTCCCGGTACAGTCTCAAGAGCATGGAGGAGATATCAGGAGGCTGTTACATAAGGAGACCTGGACAGTGCCATAGAAGGGCATCAACCCAGCAGCAGGACCGATATCTGCTCCTTTGTGCAAGGAGGAAATGGAAGAGCACTGCCAGAGCCCTACAAAATGAATTCCAGCAGGCTACTGGTGTGAATGTGACTGATCAAACTGTCAGAAACAGACTCCATGAGGGTGGCATGAGGGCCCAACGTCCTCTAGTGGGACCTGTGCTCACAGCCCAGCACCTTGCATCTCAATTGGCATCTGCCAGAGAACACCAGACTTGGCAGGTATGCCATTGGCACCCTGTTCTCTTCACAAATCAGAGCAGTATAACACTGAGTACATGTGACAGACGTGACGAAGTCTGGAGACACCATGGTGAACGCGATGCTGCCTGCATGACCAGTTTGGTGGCCAGTATGGCGGTGGGTCAGTGATGATCTAGGAAGGCATATCCTTGAAGGTTTGCACAGACCTCCATGTGCTACGGTACCCTGAATGCTGTTAGGTACCAGGATGAAATCCTCAGACCCATCATCAGACCTTATGCTGGTGCAGGACAATGCCTGGCATCATGTGGCCAGTGTGTAGGCAGTTCCTGGATGATGAAGGCATTGATGCCATTGACCCTCATTCCCCAGACCTGAATCCAGTTGAATACCTTTGGGACATTATGTATCGGTGCATCTGACACCGCCAAGTAGCACCACAAACTGTCCAGGAGCTCACTAATGGCCTGATACAGGTCTGAGAGGAGATCCCACAGGACACCATCTGCCATCTCATCAGGAGCATGCCCAGATGCTGTCTGGAGTGCATACAGGCACACGCTACTAAGTCACCTTATGAGTGATGAAATGATATGATGAAATACACTCAACTTGGAACAGCCAGTTTCTTACTTTGATTTTCGGTGTGAGTTTGAATCCAGTCCTCAATCGGTTGGGGATTTTGGTTTCCATTGACCGCTGTTTTATGTCACTTTGTTCTCAACGCATTACACAATGTACAGCGAAAATTTTGATTGTTAATATATTTCATTCATCGAGACCTGATGTGTGATTAGAGTGTTCCCTTAATATTTTTGAGCAGTGAATACGTATACTCAATGCTCACACTCCATTATCTCATATGCTCACCACAAATGCACTGCGTTTATTCTGATTCACTAAATATTAATCCTGGTTCTATTCCTTCATCTTCTTGTCTTTCTCAAGTTCACTACAGTTTATCTGTGGGTAGCTTCAGTTTAGCTCTACGTCTTTCAGGGGGCTGTTATTGGTAGCTTGGTAAACTATACTTTCCCCAACACTGGACAGTGGTGAATGGAATAATTACAAGTGACTGATAATGCCTTTAATTGCTGCTGAATAACAGAGCTACAGCTTGTGGGTCATTTACATTTGTGTGCACCCGTACATCTCAGAAGTTCTCTCAATTTACGTTCTCAGGAAACTATTTTGAAAACATGAATTACATTATATGACAACATATTTGGGGTCTTTTTACGTTTCAGCTGCACGTTTTGCTATTAGGCTTTATTTGTCCTTCTATTACCTTTTACCTGCACGTTTTGTTTAGTGTATTCATGCGAGAACATTCCACACATTCCATACATTCCATAGCATTAAACATTCTATTGCAACATTCACAGTTAAGGTTATGGTTAAGTTTGTGATGTGAACAATATAGTCCCAAATATATATGCCCGACCAGCACCAGTTGAACGAGGGGAATGTGTCCTACCTAGATAGCATAAACATATCACAAGTATCTACAACACAAATCAACAGTTCCTTAGACTGGAAAATATGAAAGAAATACATATCTACAATGCCTAGCATTGGACAATTTAACAGAAATACACAAATAAACAGAAACATACATCCCCACATTTCAAGTGTCCTTGTCACAGTCCATGCCATGCCAGACCACTCAGGCCTGGACGTGACAAGCACACCATTTAAACCAGTCTACATTGCTTAAATTAGTGATTTTCAAACCTCTCCTGGGGGACCTCCGTCCATCTCACAGTTTTGTTGGAGCCCTGAACTACCTGATTTAAACAGCCAAGGGGCTAATGAACAGTGGAAAAGTTGATAAAGGTGTGGTAGCTCTTAGTACTGAGTTGTGGTTGTTACACTTGTTTCACCTTGCTTCTCTTAAATGTATGCACTTACTTTAAGTTCTCTGAATAAGAGCGTCCGCTAAATCACCAAATGTTTCTACGGTAACACTTTACAATAAGGCTCCCTTAAAAAGGGTTTATAAATGGTTTATAATTAGTTTATAAATGATGTTGTAAACCATTCATAAATCATTAACAAGATGTTATAACTGATTAAATTAAAAAGGGCAACTGCCCCCTGATGCTTGCAAAATAGTGAGCACACATGTATCTTTACTGATATGCTTCAGATAGGATACTTACCTTAGTTGGTCTTCTCTATCAGCCAGGATCATTGGTATCAGTTCACTGGGTTGATTCATTTAGATGTTTCCTGGCATCTCATTTTTTATGTCCATATATTTTTTAGTTTATTAATTTCACAAATGTAAACCACATAACCATTTATTAATAAGTTACTAACATGTGTAACTGCCAAAAGGGAGCCTTATTGTAAAGTGTAAACCACCTGACCATTTATCAACGATTTACTAACATTTGCACATTCAAAATCAAGGTAAACAGTTTTGTGCAATACAAAACTTTATTTGCACAAGACAAATAGTAATAAAATTCTTCACTACAGCTGTGAATACACACTATTACAAAAACCCTACTTTAATAAATGGTGATAGTGGACCAACCATCCACTACTCCATCCATGGAGTAGTAGGGGTTGCACGGCACTCTGTTTAAAAATTTGTCTTTATGTATTTCTACGCCCACTGCAACCGTGTCTGCTTGTGAGCATTGGTTAGGGGTGGTCGAATAGTCGGTTTATACACAACTGCAAGTCTCTAGAGGATCCTACACCTTAAGGTTCGCAGGACTCCAGAGGCACCAGCAGCTTCAAATACCTGTTTGCTGCTTTGTAATGGCATTTTAGCAGCTGCTCTCTTAATCCGATTAATTTGTCTGGCAGTAACCTTCCTCATTATGCCTTTATCTGCGCAAACCTGTCTGTGCTCTGAATCAGCCACAAATTTCTTCACAGTACGCTGATCACGCTTAAGTTTTTGTGAAATATCTAATGATTTCATACCTTGTCAAAGGCATTGCTCTATTTGACAGTTTTCCGCACAGAAACCTGTGGCCTGCTTAATAATGTGGAACATGCTTCCTAAGTAGTTTTCCTTTAATTGGGCTCACATGGCAAACTAATTATCACAGGTGTCTGAGATTGATTTCTGTGATCCAAAGAGCCCGGAGACACAATACCATCCATGAGATTGATTGAATAACAAAATATACAATGTTTATGACACTTAATTCCAATTTGCATAATCATTTTGAATGTGGTGTATTGTTATAAGATGTTGCACTGCAGTTTATGCTGTATATGCTGTATATGGTACTGCTATGCCATATTATAGAGAACACACTAACCTACATCTGCTCTATATCTCTTCAGTTGGCCTATTAAAATTAATGGGAGGGACATCATGAAACCCCACTTCTCTTGTGGGGGGGGGGGGTGCACCAAAATTGCCAGAGCCGGCCCTGGTGAAAAGACTTTTAAAAAAATAAGTTTATTATTTAACAGATTGAAGTGCTCTGTATTCTCCCATGCTAGGCACTATACTCTCACAAGTGCTCTTGAAAGTTAACTTAAAGGAAGGGGAGGATGCAAGCAAATTTTATAAAACAGCCAACAGCTGTTTCACAGAATAACACCTCAAGGAAAGACATAAAGCCTTGATTATACATTGTAAGTGCTTGTTCTGATTAGCCGTCCTCACGAATCACGCAATCAATGAGCAATGCAATACAACAGATGATAGAAAGTTACAGATTAAAGGAATGAGTACCCATACAGAAAACAAACACTGTGTCAGAGGTTTCAAATGTTTTTAAATACTTAAATCATTACTTTAACATAATCAGTAAAAAGATGTTTGTGTGTGCTTGAGGCATCAGTAATGAACATGTGACATGAAAGGGTGTTTGTGAGCGTGTGTAAATGTGTCTGTGTAATGTTTTTCTTTGTGTGGGCTTAATCAGTATGGTGAGCAAATGGCAGGTTGGACTTTTAGTTAGTGAAATATGTTCTCAGGGCAGCATTGCATCTTATTGGTTTTTCAACCATCCAATCAGCGACAGCAGGAGGCGAGGTTTGGATTCTTTTTTTTTTCTTTCTCAGGACTCATTAGCTCATCCGTTTTTAGTCATATCTAACCATACACCTAACCTTAACCCTAACCTTAACCACACTGGAGTGTTAAAATGTAATCCTGTGCCCTATATACAGGTCCTTCTCAAGAAATTAGCATATTGTGATAAAGTTCATTATTTTCCATAATGTAATGATAAAAAATAAATGTTCATATATTTTAGATTCATTGCACACCAACTTAAATATTTCAGGTCATTTATTGTTTTAATACTGATGATTTTGGCATACAGCTCATGAAAACCCAAAATTCCTATCTCAAAGAATTAGCATATTTCATCTGACCAATAAAAGAAGTGTTTGTAATACAAAAAAAAAGAAGAAAAAGTAAACCTTCAAATAATTACGTTCAGTTATGCACTCAATACTTGGTCGGGAATCCTTTTGCAGAAATGACTGCTTCAATGCGGCGTGGCATGGAGGCAATCAGCCTGTGGCACTGCTGAGGTGTGGCATGGAGGCCCAGGATGCTTCGATAGCGGCCTTAAGCTCATCCAGAGTGTTGGGTCTTGCGTCTCTCAACTTCCTCTTCACAATATCCCACAGATTCTCTATGGGGTTCAGGTCAGGAGAGTTGGCAGGCCAATTGAGCACAGTAATATCCTGGTCAGTAAACCATTTACCAGTGGTTTTGGCACTGTGAGCAGGTGCCAGGTCGTGCTGAAAAATGAAATCTTCATCTACATGAAGCTTTTCAGCAGATGGAAGCATGAAATGCTCCAAAATCTCCTGATAGCTAGCTGCATTGACCCTGCCCTTGATAAAACACAGTGGACCAACACCAGCAGCTGACATTGCACCCCAACCCATCACTGACTGTGGGTACTTGACACTGGACTTCAGGCATTTTGGCATTTCCTTCTCCCCCGTCTTCCTCCATACTCTGGCCCCTTGATTTCCGAATGACATGCAAAATTTGTTGTTGTTTTGTTGTGGTGCTTCTCTGTAGCCCAAGTCAGGCGCTTCTGCCGCTGTTTCTGGTTCAAAAGTGGCTTGACCTGGGGAATGCGGCACCTGTAGCCCATTTCCTGCACACGCGTGTGCACGGTGGCTCTGGATGTTTGTACTCCAGACTCAGTCCACTGCTTCCGCAGGTCATCCAAGGTCTGGAATCGGTCCTTCTCCACAATCTTCCTCAGGGTCCGGTCACCTCTTGTCGTTGTGCAGCGTTTTTTGCCACACTTTTTCCTTCCCACAGACTTCCCACTGAGGTGCCTTGATACAGCACTCTGGGAACA
>JACXGM010005532.1:0-23851 GCA_016801145.1 Umbra pygmaea | reverse complement strand
GAAGCCTCAGGAATCTTTTGCAGGTGTTTAGAGTTAATTAGTTGATTCAGATGATTAGGTTAATAACTCGTTTAGAGACCCTTTTCATGATATGCTAATTCTTTGAGATTTTGGGTTTTCATGAGCTGTATGCCAAAATCATCAGTATAAAAACAATAAATGACCTGAAATATTTCAGTTGGTGTGCAATGAATCTAAAATATATGAAAGTTAAATTTTTTTAATCATTACATTATGTAAAATAATGAACTTCATCACAATATGCTAATTTTTTTAGAAGGACCTGTATAATACATAAATCGTAATTATCAATCAAAAGTAAACTTAATGTGAGGTCAGCCCTCTGTTTTGAATCAACCAATCAAATAATTTCTGCCTCCAAGGCAGATCTGCCCTGAGAACACTTTTCAATAACTAAAAGTCCTATTAGTTAACAAATGGGACAGTTAGGATAGTAGTTGTTAGCCAGTGTCTAGTCTCTTAGGGCTAGGTTACAGAAGCTGTCTCAGCGCCTGTTGGTCAGACAACAGACACTCTCGTTCCGCCTTCCAGACGGGAGCTGACAGAAAGTCCTACACTGCTCGGGTGATGAAGACTTTGGCAATTTCTCTGGCTTTTCTCAGACAAAGTCTGGCATGACTATCCTCAGTGAAGAGGAATTCACACACAGTGTTCCATTCTCTGTTTGAGCTACACTGTTGAGTGTGTAGCAGGTGCCTGATCAGGTAGTAATACAGCCGGTCAGATTCAAAGCTGCTCTTAATGCACGTTTATAGGATCTTATGGGTCATAGTTCTTTATGAATGCTGGTGTAAATGTCCAGTGATGGAGACATGAAGCTGTCCACTGCGGTTTCGTGGAGGTACAGACCTACAACAGCTGTGTTATCAGAAAACCTGCTCTCAGCATGGCAGAGATGGAAGATAGATCATGAACATCCCTCCAATAAAGGCATACCTCTTGTCCAAGTGGAAGTGAGCAGTGTGCAATGAAATTTAGATTGCATCGTCTGTGGATCCGTATTTGGCAGTATGCAAATTGAAGTGGGTCTAGGGTGTCTGCAATGATGGATGGATGTGAGCCATGACCGGCCTTTGAAAGTACTTAATGATTAAAGTTACCAGTGCTACTGAGATGTAGTGACTGTGGCAGGTTGCTTTGGAGCAACTCGGAACAGAAAAATGGTGGTCCATGGGACAGTTAATAATATCTACGCTTGCACCTGCTCTGCAAATGTTCTGCAAATGCACCCTGTCATCAGTTAAGGAGAGGACCACCTACATCAGTGGTCCTCAAACCCTTCCATGGAGGGCCTAGTGTATGGAGATTTTCGCTTTTACCTTGTACAAGCCTGATGGAGTAGCTCACTAATTGGTTAGGATCTCCGCTCACCTGGCGGTCTAGGCTAATTATGCTCTAATTGAAGGGAAAGACCAAAAACCAGCATACACTAGGCCCTCCATGGAAGGGTTTGAGGCCCACTGACCTACATGTAGTCTTTTGTCACCAGTGGAGGCTCATCAGGTAAGGAAGGGGAGGATCATCTTCCTTAGTAAATCTAATTCAAAATGGTATGAATAAAAAACAAATAGTCGTTTTTTGACAAAATAAATGTGGTATTCAGTAGGGAAAACAGCACACAATCCGATAGAAACTAGAATAGCCGCAGGATGAAAAATCACGATTCTCCTCTAAGCTGTGTTTCCCTCATTCAAAACGTGGCAGCTTATGGGTCAATCTTCCTTGCATAGATTTACACATTCATTAAAATGCATAAAGGAGGATGTCCTCCAAATGAGCTGATTTGTTAAAATATGAACTGAAATGTTTTTTATCCGATCAATGATAAGAGGATTAATGAAGGTTTACGTGATTTGGAACTGCAGTGTTGAGTTAGTAATGATAAAATTACAGCCAAATATTTGGTTGCCTATGGCTACATAAATATTCGATACCCTCCAAAATATGTAATATAAAAATATATGATAATAAAATAAGCTTATGTTAGAGTGGTTCACACTGCACACATGCACCCGGCACAAGCAGAAATCGTAGATGTAGTGCAAATGACCCTTAAGCAGGCAGGTAGAATTCATATACGTCAGTGATGCGAGAGAGCCAGGAAGAAGCAGGAGGAAGCAAAGAAAATGAGTAGAAGAAAAAAGACAAGTACTTGGAGGCACAAGGTAGAGTGTAGAGACGTGAGTCATTATTTATTTAACCTCCCCTAAGGTTAATTTAAATTATGCTTGTGGTTAAGGTACCTGAGGTAATTCACCTCAATACATGCAACTAACTTGCTAGCTGCATTGCACTGTAGATGGATCAAAACAATAGCTAGCAAAAAAGTACTGTCTAGCTAGCTAACATTTTATAAATAGCTAATGTGTTGTGTGTGCCAATGATCAATATTTACATGAGGTTAATGTGAGTAAAATACATAGTGGCACCTGTAAATTAATCTAGACATACCCAACACAGACTTTAGGTTTAAAACTGTGCCCTCTTTTTGGCATGGAAATATATGTGCAGTCTTAACAATTCACAATGTTGATGATGAAATGTTAAGGTCTAATTAGCTTCATACTTGATCAGGGATTCTATTACTTGCCTCCGTTGCTCCATGTGTACTGAATATAGTTGTAGAATGATTCACCAGAACGAACAGCTTAACAACAATTGGATATATGGAACACTGTGGACTTTTGTTACCACACACCCTCAGGTTTTACATGACAATAGATAAAATGTACATACTATTATACAAAATTAGGCCAGTAAAATGAATATAAAAATATATATGCAATTCTAAAGTCTTAAAATAATTTACATGTTACAGGTTAGCAGCATGTTTTAAAATTAATTTGCATTACTCCCTGCTCAAACTTTCCCCTTTTGAACCACTAATCTTCCCTCCTCACCTCACCCATGGCCTCCTGAACTGAACCCCCTGGTCATCCACCATCCTCACCTCACCCATGGCCTCCTGAACTGAACCTGCTGGCCACCCACCCTCCTTACCTCACCCATGACATCCTGAACTGAATCCCCTGGTCATCAACCCTCCTTATTTTATTTAAACAGGTAAGCTGTTGAGAAAAAATTCTCATTTAAAATAGCAACATGGCCAAGATAAAAGATGCAGAAGACATGAAATTACACATGAATTACACAAGACCTCACTCCTCACTGGAAGAATTTTCAATACACCAACACCATCCATAAATAATCACCCTGATGTGATTCTCCCCTGCTTTACATTATATATAGTCTTCTAATTTGTCTATATGACAGCATGACTGTTTAATCTAACTGCACCTTTAGAGTAAGGCATGTTCTTCTCTAAGAGTAAGAGTGGAGTTGTTTTCTAACACCACCTTTATATGATGAGCACTGCTTGCGTACTGTTATACCCAATACAAACATCCCATTCCATTGTGGATTTTTCTCATAAATGCATTCAATAAATGTTTCAGTTAAACATAATTCCTAAGTCCTTGGCTGTCTGCATGGTCGACAACTAAACTGTGATTCTCCCATCCTCTTTAACTTTTTAAGTCACCAGCCTCCACTTTTTGGCACAGTGAAGAACTCGTGCCAGACTGTATTGTTCATCTTGAAAAGTAAAAAGCATCTAGTTGGGCAGATCACAATGAGGTATTTATTTAATATCCATAATAAACTGTAGAATCTGCTACGCATCGAGTGTTGAGCATCAGGGAGAGCTGTAGAAGGCTGCATATTATCTGTTTGATGACTCAATAATCTGGGGCTTAAGTAAATCTTCTACACTCAGTGCCCAGTTTATTAAGTACACCACACTATTCACGAAACAAAGTATTGCTCCTGCAGACAATGACTTTCTATACAAAACAGACACCATACATTTAGCAGAACAAATTATATACAAAATTTGTGCATGGCAGACGATCACACAGACATCCTCTGCTATTAGCAGAAAACAAAATGCAAGTGCATTCTAAAGGCAAAACTACCAGCAAGGTGTACCTAATGAAGTGGCCTTTGATTGCACATTGATGTAGCTAATAAACGTCCGCAATGTGTACTTTGCACTTTAGTATTAGAGTTTATGACAAAATATGCTTTTCTACAATTGTCTTGCATGCTTCAGATTTCATTAAGTTTTTTGTTTTTATGTTGCCCCTCAGGACCATATATGTATAAATGCAACATGACTTCCTGTTTCCCTCTCGTATCTTGCTGGTGTGGTTACGGATGTGGTGGGCATCTGAGGTTTGGAATGGGTGTTGTTGTGAATGCTGCAGCCATTACCACTGAAGTCCAAAACAATGAAAATTGCTGTAATAAACCCATCCTGCGATGGAGATCCCAGGAGTGAAACTGACTGCTTTCAGTAAGACCTGGAATCTAAGTGCATGTGCATTTGGTATGTCTCGTTTCTGCTCACTATAGTTTTGTATGGATAACAAACACTGAAGCATGAATAAGATCTTATTCAATATTTGCAAACAACTAGTAAGAAATGTTAGCATTAACAATGTTTTTGTAAAACAGTACAATGCTTGTTTTCTTTCCCCTCAAATTCTATACTGCTGCAAACTAACAACACTGGAGATGCAGAGCTGAACACATTCTGCACCATTTCAAAATACATTTGATTTCATTTGTAGTCTGTCTGGCGAGAGGTGGAGGTGAGCCCACCTTTGGCTGCAGGAGGAGTGGAGCAGTACGCATATCTAGTGTTTGGAGACACACAATTGACAATGCATTTATCTTTGAATAATGTAAATGTCTTGAGGATACAGTGCCAGTGGTCCCCGCGTGTCCACGGAGGGCGCAGGCCTGTCACGCAGTGAAGCTCTCTGGTCCCGCCCTCTCTGGCCTCGCCGCAGCATAATGTGGCCTCCTCTCCAACTCCCTAGGAGTGCCCCACCGCATCCCCGCCCCACTCGCCTGTCCCTGCCCCAGGCAGACATTCTTCCTTTCACCACACTACACCGACACCCCTCCTCATTTACACTGTTGGAGAGGGACTTAATGTGGAAAAGCCTGCTGTCAAAAATGATCTTATCTACACTATGTTTTAGGAGTTAATAGTAAGTAGCACACTGATTACAGAGCAGAGACTATTGAGATACTGGAGATTCCTTCAAACCCTCTTTATTTGTTTTTATGTTGTCACATATTTCAGCCGTTATCGTCTTGGTTGTATTTGTCTGTAATTGTCTATTTCTATCTTGTCCTATTATGCTTGGGTCTTAAATTAACACTTTGGCGCGAACGCGCCCATGCTTTCTGTATCAGCGTGGCACAAACGTCCCCCAGAGACAAAGCTGGCAGGTTCTGGAACATTCTGGAGGCAGCCAGCAGGGCCAGCCCCATCCTTGCACAGCCGCATCCCATCGGGACCTTGTCGGGGTGGTTGTAAACATGCCCCAATAGGACGGCTAAGAAAATGAAGAAGTAGTTACAGGCGTCCAGGAAATGCAACGCCACAACATACTGCACTTTCTGCTGCACTGCCACTGCAATGCACAAACAATAGGAGGCAGAAGACAGCCAGAAGAGGGAGGGTCCAAAGGCCGCCCATGACTCGACCACCTGTACAACATACATCCAAAACTGCCACCGCAAGGCCACCCAAGACGTAACCGTCTCATCTAGCTCAGTGGCTTTCCTTTTAATTTTTGTATGTTAATAAACCACCCGCCATGACCTAGAACACTAGCCATGTAGCCATTCACTTTGTCTCTCTATTTTCTTACAATACCAAGTGAAAAAAATTATTGATTGGAAGCCATTGCGTTCAGTATTTGAGTAGTTGCTATTGGAAGCCACTGCGTTCAGTATTTGAGTAGTTGCTAGCCCTTAACATTTGACTTGTTGTTATAGACATTCTTCACAGAATATCATGGGTTGGTGGCTCCAGCATTATGGCAGTTTGGGCTGAAGGGAGTAAAAGATGTATGGTTGAGAATGGATGACTCTTGGCAACCTGACAGTGCTGTTCAGCGAGGCAAAGTGCCAGTAAATTGTTTGTCTTCTGCAGTGCAATCCTATAATTCTTCTGGGAACCAATGACATTGTGTTTGCCAAAGAGAATATTGATAGATGGGGTAAAATCAAACTGGAAGATTTTAGGATGTGTGCTGCCCAGACACCGATATGAATATATTTATTCTCCCCAGAACTACTGCTGCTGACATGTTTTATTTTCTTTAAGCATCTAACCTGCATTTGTCCATGCATCCATTACTAGGATCCGATTTCATAACATCATGTCCTAGAAATGTGTTTTCTTCTCTGAAAGAATGATAACACAAATATTTAAGTCAATGTTATCAGTAAGCACACACAAACATTTAATTGTTAGTGGAATAAAAGAACATAACTTAAAATCCCACATAAGTGAATGATTGGCCCCATTTTAGATTCTTGCACTCACTGGCCAGACTGCTATGGCGTCCTTTATGTTGGGAGCAGTAAAGCATCAATCAACCTATCAATCAATCAATCAATCAAATGCATTTTATAAAGCTCTTTTTACATCAGCAGTTGTCACAAAGTGCATTGACAGATACCCAGCCTAAAACTCCAAAAGAGCAAGAAACAATGCAGAATCGAAGCACAGTGGCTTGGAAAAACTCCCCAGTAGTATGCTTCACAGGAAGAAATACTTTCTAAATATGTCCCATCTGAATGGCAGAAGAGTAAATGAGCAATCAGCCTGTCCTATTGCACGTCCCCATCTGTTCTGTTCGCCACAGTGTCATGGCAACATGACTCCACCTCATCTCCACTCGACCACTGGTGCATCACAGCAGTGGGAAGGCTTCTTGTGAGTTTCTATGGTTTCAGAAATGATAACTGATACCACAGTATTCACACTGATCTCCGCTCCGAGTGGTTATGGAGCCGGCTTGGGTAAAAGCAGATTCATATTTAAATGTTCCTCTGATGTTGTACCACATGCAGGGGCCAGCTTTAGAATGTGTCGTCGCTGGGGTGGGGTTTTCTACAAGCCTGGTCTTGTTGGCTGGGAGGTGCTGAAGCGTGACCTCTGAGATGGCCAACATATCCACTAGCCCTAGGGCTGGCCAGTCAGTTACACAACCTAGGTTACTCTTCATAACAGTTCCTTGCCAATTTCACATAACATATCATGTAACACTACACTTACTGTGTTACTTGACCTCACACTTCATACATCCTTATTTCCTACATGCCCTTTGAAGTTGATCACAATTGTCCATTTATAATGATTTCTGTCCATTACATCCGATTTAATAAGTGAATCCATGTATGGGTTGATTTCTACATGATAATAGTAGTCATCAAGGAACACTACATGCCTTTCGTCCATGTGGTAATTGTTATCTCAGCAGGATATAAGACGTGACAGCTTTTCATTATGAAATATGAAATGGCAGTGTTCATGCGCTGTGCTTTGGAACGGTTACCTTTGCTCTGCGTGTATCACGGACGTCGACTGTTTATATGGACCATGTGTGGGAAGCTCTGAGAGTCCCTGTTCAAAGCAACCTGCCTCTCCTTTGTAATACACTTTATCGTGTGGATGCAGATGAACCCTTTGTTGGAGGCTTGCACCTCATCCATTACCCCAGGGCTGCCACAGAGACAGTGGAGGATCCCATTCAGAAGGACAGAACCTGCTGTTGGCTGAACTCTCTGTGAACCAGGCTCAACAGCGGCGTCCATGCAGCAGAACAAAAATACATGTAATTTCTTCTAGCTGCTCTTCCTCATTCCAGCCAGCCAATATGAACACTTTCAACATCGCCCATGGATCAATCTGTCAAGCCGAACTTGTCTGGCACTGTATTTGTTCTGGCAGATTCCATCTAACGTTCACTGAGTGCAAGCGTGGGACTTCCCAGGTTTCTAGATTTTAAAGCTCGGGCTCCGACATGGCAGCTATGAGAGACTGAATGGACTCAACTTTCACGTTGTTTACTCAATGCATGTATCTTCTGTAAAAATATGGGTGAGTGTCTGTCAGGGCAGTGGCTGCGTTTTTAATGGAGCATTTAAATTTAAATTAGACTTTGATTTAAATTCTGTCCGGGAAGGTTCCAGCCCTTGTATGCAATAGGCCATCGTTCATATGCTATAAAGGAATGTTATTAATTTCTACTCGAGAGAAAGTGGATTTGCTGCCTCAGACGTCGGGTTAGCTGATTGAGCAGGGTTGAGTGGCAGACAGAACAACGTCTGAGGCTACTGCAGCAGGACGGGAAGCAAACGGGGATGGAAAGAAATTGAGTCACGGTGACCTTTGAAAACTCCCAGTCACCCCTATCATTATCACGTACCATGGCAAACCCGGAAATGAGCTGTGCCAGTTTTATTCTGAATGTCATTTAAAGGACACGCATAGCTGTTGCCACAGAAATGTAATACGTTTTTTTCTCCAATCGTTCCTGAGGAGAACGCGAGGGCCAACAGAAGAGTATTTGTGTCTGGCCAGTGTTACCGAAGCCCCGTGGCAATATTGACACGGACCTTGTGGTATTGTATAAGAAGTCATTGGACAGAATTGAATTTGTGCCAGCACTAAGGCTGAGCATCTCCAATGGATTTATTTTATACCCTAGCCTCTGCCCCTTTAAAGCATCTTGGTGAGCTAGAACTGGTACCTCACTCAGCCCCAAAATTTTACTCTCCATCACTCCCCGAACACCCTCCTCCCGTAGTGCCCCCCAGGTACTCTTTATCCACAGAGAAAATCAAGTTGTAGCTGAACTTGGACCAATAGTCTAGTCTACTGAGGCAAAGACATGTTGGCAACAAACAAAATCACCTGACTATGAGCAGCCAAGCAGCGAAGTGCACATGGCAAGAGCACTTCATCAATCCAGAGGCCAGCCACACTGGAGCACATATCGATCGGGACCTTTCTATATCAAAAACACATAATGACTTCTTACCACCTCTACACAGCTTTTCATTTGCCTGGCACACAAGTCAGTACGTATCATGTTATCATATTTAAAAGACCTGGAGCACAGAACAGCTGAAGAAGAAGAGCTCTAAAGTCAAGGATACATTTTTAATGTCAACAGACTGTGCTGGGAGAACATTCAGGGCTTGTGCAGAAGGATCTTCAAGAACCTTATTTTGCTCCCTCAAAGCTACTGCAAAATCCTTGCATGTAACGGCCCACACAATCCCTATTATTGATTTGATTTTAGAGCGATTAAGCACTGTTTTACAAAAAGGTCACTGCGCTGCCGGCTGTAAGGTCGCCCGCTCTCGGATGGAAACCAAGCCTCAAGACTACACTGAATCTAATCTGATGGGAGTTCTGCACAGCCGGCCTAGTGGCCCCTCCTTGTAGGGCCCTTTCACTCCCACTATCCCTCCCTCTTGCAGGCTGGCTCACATCCAAGAGGCCAAGAGGAGGTCCCACATGAAAAATCAGCTGCTGACAGCAGAGGCACAGGTCCTCTTAAAAACATTGCAACTTCAGATGTAAACTGCATTCAGCAGTGGAGGGGTGGCTGAGACGTCTCCACTGGTTCATCTGCTGCTGTATGATGATGTACAGCACGTTATTAAACACTGACATACACTTGGACAGATAAAAACTCCCCTGCACCCCCTCATGTATATACTTCATGTTCACTGTTTCCCTTCTGTCAATGCACACCGGAACATGACATAACTCTCTCTCTCATGTATGCGTACCCTGATCTGTGGCTGTACTAAGACCAGGATGATGGGAAACAGTCATGAAATAGGCTTTAAAAACAAAATCAGAATGGATGTACTGTATGTACCGTGATAACCAATTGACTATCTGTAGAGACTATGTGTATTTATTAAAGTTGGGAACATAATTTCCTGTGTTAAATTACTCATGGCACTGAGGAATCTCATTAATGGAATGTTTGTAACCTTTTATTATTCCAGCCATCCCATCATAAATCACGTCAGCCTCAGTTTGATCCTTCCTTCCACAGAGCGCTGACTTACGCGCTGCTGTGTTCTCGTCTCACTTCTTGGCTGCTGCTCTCTCCATATTTCTCTCCATACATCCATCCTTTCCTCCTCTCTCTCATCTCCAAATGTGCTGTTTTGGAGGCTAATTACATTCACTGTGCCCCCCAACCCCCCGGTCTTCAACTCTCTCCTACCTGTTCTCTTTTGTTCAATCTCACCCCGTCTCTCTGCCTCTGTGGGCTCGTCTCCTCTGCCTGTCCTTTGCAGATGTGTGTGGTTCCATCCGGCGTTGTGCTCCAGCCACCTCGGAGAAGGTACACTCTCTCACAGCATTCATCTTAATTAAACTTTAATGAAAAGGGCCTCTCTTTACTATTGTGTTTCTCAGCTCATAAATGATACATGGTACTTTGCAGCATTAGTCACACAGAGCTCCAGAGGCTGCTTCTTTACTGCTGCCACACATGCATCTGGGCTCTTAGCCTCTAGCTCCAGCCTCCATTACTCTTCTTACAGTAATCTAAGTATGTCATCCTGGTATGTCATCCAGGTATGTCATCTAGGTACTGTATGTCATCTAGGTATGCCATCCAGGTATATCATCTAGGTACTCTATGTCATCTAGGTATGTCATCCAGGTATGTCAACTAGGTATATCATCTAGGTACTGTATGTCATCTAGGTATGTCATCCAGGTATGTAATCTAGGTACTGTATGTAATCTAGGTATGTCATCCAGGTATGTCATCTAGGTATGTCATCCAGGTATGTAATCTAGGTACTCTATGTCATCTAGGTATGTCATCCAGGTATGTCATCTAGGTATATCATCTAGGTACTGTATGTCATCTAGGTATGTCATCCAGGTATGTCATCTAGGTATGTAATCTAGGTACTGTGTGTCATCTAGGTATGTCATCCAGGTATGTTATCTAGGTATGTAATCTAGGTACTGTATGTCATTTAGGTATGTCATTCAGGTATGTTATCTAGGTATCTCATCAAGGAATGTAATCTAGATACTGTATTTCATCTAGGTATGTCATCCAGGTATGTCATCTAGGTATGTCATCCAGGTATGTAATCTAGGTACTGTATGTCATCTAGGTATGTCATCCATGAATGTCATCTAGGTATCTCATCCAGGTATTTCATCTAGTTATGTCATCTAGGTATGTGAATTTGAACATTTCTTGAATATATAAAGAATAGAACATATACTCTTAAAAATAATCAAAAATTGGTTCTTTATTTTTCCCCATAAGGAAACCCTTTTTATGGTTCCTGGTTCCATTGAGAACAATTTTTGATTACATATAGAACCAAACACATGCATATAGAACCTTTCCCCCTGAGGATTCTTAATAGATCCCAAAAGGAGTTCATGTCACCAAAAGGGTTCTCATTGGAACCAAAAAGGGTTATTTTAAGAACCATAAAGGGTTCTCTTATGAGGACAAATGAAGAACCCTTTTTTTTTTATTTTTTATGAGTGTATATTTTAGAGTGTTATACTAATACCATGCATTGAATTAGTTCTAACTGTTACATATGAACGGGACACGTAAATATAACGAGAAACAGAATGTGTGGCTCAGTATAGTGTATATCTGAAATGCCTGTAGCCACCTCTCTCCTCTGGCTCTGAGGCACACGGGAAGCAGCTGAAGGTCATAGACAGCAGCCGCACAGAGCAGAACAGCCAGCACTGGCTCCAGTTCGGTCGCCTGCCCCTGTGCGCACCTCAGCATGTTACAGAGAACTGTTGCAGAGAGCAAGGAGACCTGTGTTTGCCTCTCTGGGCCGGGAGGATGTGAGCCAGTTCTGTCAGACTCTGTCACAAAGGGATAGGACACTAGCCTAGTTCTGTTACAACGACTTTTCACTTTCAAGGCTATGGGGTCAAAATAGAATCACAATACAGATAGTACATTAAGGCCATGCAGACTATCTGTAACTTTGTTTTTGAAGAGGAAAGCAGTAAAAAATAAAAATAATCATTTGAAATGTGTTAAGGTTTGGTTGTGAGAAAAAAACATGACATACTGGTTGCAGAAAAACTAGCAATTCAATCTGCCCTAATTTAGGAATGCCCATATTTATGTAATTATTATTTTGTATACACTTTCTATGTGACATATGCTGCGGCAGAAGTCTGTCTGTCACTCCCCAGGCATCCTGATAATCACTTCCTGATTTGAGTCTATAGGTTTAACAATTCTAGGTTACCCATAAGCCACTGTGCCTCTGATGAGCCTTTGCGCAAAGCAAATTATCCCACGGTCCCATGAATTAGTTTGTTATTATGGCTTCTAATTTTGCTGTACTAGACTGTCTGTTTGGCTTAGAGGAAATTTCATGAAAGAAATATTCATATAGTTTTGAACACTGTATTGTAAACATTTTGTTACATTTAATACCAAAAGAAAATTTGAATTAAAATAATAATAATAATTGATTCTGAATTGTAACATAATGGCATTCCTGCCTAGTGATTCTTTCAGTGAATTGCCTGTATCTGGGTGTCAAGGTGACCTAGTGATTAGAGCGTAACATGCCGTCTCTGGTTCAAGTCCTGGCTCGCCAAGGTGAAACCTATATCTTTCGGTCTGTGAGCAAGACAGTTAATGTTCTCACAAAGATAAAGATTTCAATTTCATCACTAAACATTTATTGAGACATTTGGCTTGATTCTGAATGCTAGCTTCATGTGAAATTTGCTTCTTCTTGTATATTTACGAGCGCCGTTGGGTGCAAACTGACCGTTATAATGTAAAGGGTTTGAGGTCATTGGTTCTGTAATTAATGTTTTGACAGTTGACTCTCATAGGCTTGGAGTTGACTGTAAGAGAGTCAGGGCGTAGAACCCCGGTTCACACAGCTGGGGGGAGGTCAGCGTAGGTCAGTCATTGAAGGGAGGGGCGGGACCTATGTATACAGTAGGTGAAGTAAAGGACACGTCTCGCCCCTTCACTGGCCTTTGATTTCACCTGTCATGTTTATTTCCATTTGTTTGGGCCGTGTCACAAAGGAGTCAGGCCAAAGGCGGCCAACATGTCGGGCCTGCCAGGCCTCCTCGACACATGAAAAAGCCCAGAGGACAGTGGCTGTGTTTGAAGTGCAGCCGTCCCTCTGAAGGCTGGAGGGGAGGGCTTTGTCATGCTCAGTGGCTGCAGGGAAGACCTCAGGAGCAGACCGACACTTAGTTCCTTTATGTCATTGGTTTTCAGGAGGGGTGAAGGGTATAGCCGCCAGAAAGATGAAACCAAACCACGCTAGGCCAGATCGCATTGTTTTTAAGGGGCCTAGCCGCATGCACTCACATTTCTCTTTAACTCTGAGCACAGAGGGAAATTATAATTAATCTGTTAATGACAGTCGGGGCTGTCATCAGCTTGGGGAGTGCATAATAAATTGCCGTAATAAAAATTAAGATTGCATGCATCATTGAGACCTTCGGAGAGTTTGTTTAATGTAGTTAGAGAAATGGCAGCAGCTGATGTGCCGTCCGCTCTTCTACCAAGAGAATGCTAGTTTCTGAGTGACACTTAACCTGGAGCAGCTCACCCACGGCTGAGGGGGTTGCGGGGAACCTAATGGTTTTTTTTCTTCTGTCCGCTTCCCGAACCACTGAAGTGGATTGCCTGACTAGTATCAGAGAGAAGCAGGGAATCTTTACAGGGAATTAATGAAACTCCCTCAAATCTACAGAATTCCCGAAGCAAGCAGAGTCACGATTTGTTACTGTGGTCCGCCGCGGTGGAAGCCAACGGACCGTCGGTCGTTTCTGAGCGCTTAAAGTTGGGACAAATTGCAGGATGTTCCGGCAAAGCCATCAAGGGTTAGAGGTCACATTTTTCAATTGTCTTGTTTTTTCCGTAATTGGGATCTTGAATGATTCGGGACTGTCTGAAACAGGCACACTAAAAAAAGAGCCGCAGAGTACAGCAGAGACCCAGAGCACTTCCTCTACTTTGATGAGGGACAATGCCGCTATTGTGTGGAAGGCCCTGACACAAGCAAGCAGGGGAGAGGTCTCCACTTCTACCCCGAGGGGGACAAAGGAGCCAAGCGTTTGCATCACACATTAGAGGATTATCATGTTAGCTGATGTAGCCCCAAACTGGTAAATCTGCTCCTTTCCCAGGACTCGACAAGTAAACCCTCAAAGCAAAGCTTTGTGATTACAAGAAGATTATCTCCTGTTGTACGTTACCATCCCAATAGTGCTGGCTGTGCTCTTGAAGGGAAGGTGCTTGAGTGGGGGGCTGACCAACCAGCTCTCTGTCTGGTCACTACTTGCTCGGTCCCCGGTACGGGTCGTTCAACTAGAACTATTTGATAACAAATATACTTTATTCTTATCTCTGCCGCGGCTGTCGGGGTACAATGAGCATCGTTTGGGGCTTCACCCTGAGGCATGCTGGTGCAGCCTGACACCAATTGACACAGGATGGTTTTTCAGGTCATCTTGAAACAACATTGCCCTTGCTCCAGAAGTGGCTAACGCACAATGGAGATATTTCAGTTGACGGACAACTCCTGGCGCTCGGAGAGACGAAGGCACAGCTCAATTAGTCAGAGAAGGGTGACATTTTGCCATGAGCTGTGAAGCAATTAACTGCCATCGTACCCTGCTCTTAAACTCAGCAAAGGTCACCGTCTGTTTTGGTGGCAGACGAGAGCCCAGGTCAACTAGAGTTTGAAAAAGTTTTGACCTTGTTTGACAGATATCAACATTGGTTGTATCTGGACCACTGAATTTAAAAAAACGTGATAGTTTTAGTATACTAGTATAGTAGTAAAGAACTGTTACACAATGCTGATTTACACACTGATATCTTTTAAGTAAATGTGGCACGAGGAACCATATAGCTGACCAACTCTTTTAATGGTAAAGTAACACTATAATGCAGGGTTGTACCTTCGCAAAAGCTTTCCTCGCCTCATAATACAAAATCCAGATTGTTTAGGCATGCTTGAGTTGTTCTCCAAACTACAGCGGAAAGCTAGTGAGCCCCGGCTGCTCTAATAAGGCCTCAGTGGAAGGCAGCGCTAGCAGCGGCTCCAGTTTGATTCATTTCCTCTGTTCCACTGTTTTAGTTGCCCTCGCCAGCAGAGTCTCGTTCCCATGGCTCCCACTACAATTATCACCCACTTGTCTCCCAGTTCTGGTGATGCTGCCATTGTTGTTGTTTGTTATTTTTTCCCCTCCACTCCTTTCCGCTACCTTTTGGGGTGCGTTATATTAATCATTTCCCAAGTTGTTATTTATCACCTGCTGGTCCAGAAATGATAATGTTGGCCCTGAAGGACCAAAGGGCTAGCCGTTCCAAATTAAGTAAAACATCCGAACACCCGGTAAAATCCTCTTCCTGATTAATGGTCCCCCAAAGGTAGAGCAAAACAATGTAATGTACACACTGGTCAAATGTTTTGTTTAATAGTGATAGTCTTGGGTCGCAATGAACACTTTAATGCAGGTACACAGTTTAATGCGTTGTCTATTGTCTAGTGAGTTACTCTCACTGCATTTGGCTATACATTTCCTGGTGAGTTACTGCATTTGTCTTCACACAGGTCATAACAATTGAGAAGCCGGATTTTAGGAGGGAATACAATTAAATATGTTGGTATTGTGCTGCACCAACTTTCAACCAGCAATAACTCTTCAAGCCGCATTGTTAACATTTGCACTTAGCCCGCAATGTTCCATCAACCCAAACTTTCTTTCAGAAAGAACAAATTATAAAATGGTCATGAATAAGACCAAGGCAAATGAACCTAAAGCACAGAACCCCTCTCTGTATTTCTTTATTTTGACATAGATTTTGAAAGAAAATATACTCTTTTTAATTATAGCTCCTGGGCACTCTATTAAAATTAAAATTCCCCTCATACACCCAGATTGATCTGGTCACAGTAGGCGGCTGTGGTGAAAAGCAGTGTATAATATTCATGCCGGTACGCCTTGGTTGTGCTGTGTGTCAGAAGCCATCTTGCAGCGAATCCCTCAGCCACCTTGGAGAGCAGCCTTTGGAACTGATGAGGTGAAGAGCGTTGTTCTGCAGCCCCATGCTAGTAATCACGGGACTGAAGAAACACATACATCATCTGCCACCCAGGTTGGCATGCCGAGTGAAAAGCCTTCACATCGCGTAAGATGTTGGACAAATGATGGCCATACGCGTGTTTGTCTCCTCACAGATGGCTGTGCATCTTCAGTGAGAGAAAAAGCTGAGCACGCCACTTCTTCTTCAACACCCCCCACCCCTCCTCCTTTGCCTCCTCCGTCTGCCTCCATCGTTCTTTTACGTGGCCCGTTTTTCCTTTCATTCGAGCAGGAGGTTTCATATTGGCAACAGCGTTACTGCCCTGCGTCGAAATACTAGTGGAAAAGATGACATCAATTATTTGGCAATTCTTTGACATATGCAGGGCAATGTCCTTGCAATAATAATCATCTTCCTGTCAGCTGACGGTATGAACGGTGCCACGGCTGTTTTGTGTCTCTCCAGAAAGCCTGTTGGCTGCTCTTGGCTCTTGTGCTCTCCAGGAAATTGACTCCACATTCCAGCCGCCTAAAGCACAGCGGCTGACGCATGGCTAGATAGACCACATTGGGCATTTGGATACCAATGTAGTAATGGATTTAAAAACCACTCATGCTTTATAATTGTCTTTCAGTTATAATTGTAATGAGTTCTGACCTGCTGGTGGAGGTTCAGAGTGGAAACTGAACGAAACACAGCAGTTCTGCTTCTAAGTGTGCTAATTACACAGTCTAATCACACCTCAGCATTCGTGTCAAGGGTGCACTAACTGATTTTCTCTTGCACACAGTCACTGCTGAATGAAGCTGAAATAGGGAAATGATCACCAACAGCCACAGTAATATTAGCCTTTGTAGGATATCACACTATCAAAACACTTTCAATGGTGCAAATAGGCAAAATGGCTTAATTAGATGATTTTCTTCCACAGTTGTTAAAAGAGAGCTTTGTGATCGTTCGCAACTTCCTATCTGCACTACTATTCAAAAATAATGTTCACTGTTACGTACGAAAAGGCATACAAAGGCATATATGCTTGAATACTATAACATCTCGTATAAGAAAGTGATTTAATTATGAATCGCATTATAGCACACCTTTGCTGTAGCTGTATGATTATGTGTGAAATTTCCTGGTGTGAATCATTAACTCGATTGATGATAGTATCTTTAGCTCGTCTAATAGCTAAGGTGTCACTTCTCTCTTCTAAACATAATGTTGTTGTGTTTTTGTCAAAGAGCCCCCCCTAGAATGGGTCTACCATGCCATTAGCAATACACTAAAGACTGGTCTTCACGCAGACAACTACAGTAAGTTATAGAAAAACTCTAACATGTACCTGATTGCATCGATGTGTTGTACTTATTTTCTACTGGTCAACACTTTTCAGTGTAAAACACATTACAGCCAGCAGCCCAGGTAATGATACAAACGTGCGCTGTAATTGGGTGGTTTTTATCATGTGCGCCATCATCAGTGGTTCAGGTCTGGATCTGGGCCTCAGCGGTGACTTGTGCTCTGTACATTACACATGAACAAGCCCTATCCAATACGGTAGCCTTTGACTTAGGCACATTGAAACTGAATACATACAGTATACAGCCTGGTTGGACAAGATGGGATCTGTTATAATGTAACATGGAGTTCAGTGGAATTCACCCATTGGAGCTCAGCAGAACTCATACAATCAATAGATGAATACGATCAAGAATGATACCACATAGTCTCGATAGGACACTGAAACAGGGGCACCGGCAGACAAATGGTTCTGTTGACACAGGCAGTGGTATGCAAAGCTTACGGCCTCTGAAACCCCCCCCCATTATCGATGGAGGAGGTGTTTTGTCAAGATTCTGTAAGATGGTGTCATGCAGTGATGCAGTAAACAGAAAGCAGAACCAGCCCTCTGCAGTCATGGCCAATTCATAATGTCCTTGTCTTTCATAGCGTATCACATACTGGTTAACACTGTGCTTAAAACTCATGATACAGACATAACTATCTCTTCCACATGAAATACAATAATTCGCTTTATTTGAGTCTATCTAAGACATGGATTAAAATAAACTAAATTGATTATATAAAGTAACATTTTGCCATGCTCTTACAAAGAGCTGAAATTCATGAATCAACAACATAATTAATATAATGCCGTGCAGCAGACACAAACGGCCCCTCAAAGAATTAAACATTGCAGTTTTTGAACAACGGCAGTTTAGTGACATTTTGGCATATTGTGATTTTAAAAAGAAGGTGGGCGACAGGGGAGAAAAGATTGAGGAGTTGTTGGTGTTTGTTTTGGTTGGTAACGGGCGACGAGGTGGCGTGTACCTGCTTACTCACCGAACAACAGTTGTGCCCTGGAGTGATGAGTTTCTCAGCTACCTAAAATACCTATTGCTCAGACAACCAGGAGCCAGTCAAGACAATAAAGTCTACAGATGAACCACAAGATTGATCACGGACAATTTGTTTAGACAAACATGACTTTATGAAAAAGGCTATCCATCTGATGGGGCCTACAAAGAATCAGCAAAACACAAAGATGCCATCCTTGTCTCAGATTATAGAAACAACATAAATCATCTCATTACTGTGTCAAAACAACATTTGAACCTTGCAGGTAGGTATCCACGCTGTCGACTAGTGAAAAAAATTAGAATCTCAGCCTGGTTCAGCGTTTTATATTTTCTGTAGGGGATCGTGGGGTAGGTTATATTGTAATTTTATGCATAGCATTTTGAAGACACCTAGCTTTTGTGTAATTAGTCAAGTGAAGAAAATGCCTTGCTCAGGTTTACTATAACATCCATTAAATGCTTTTTTCCAGCCCTAAGGCAAGGCCAAATAGGAAGTAACTGATGGTATAGCAGGACCCAAGCTTATAGTAGTGTTCATAAACGACTGTTAGCAATGTGTCACTACACACCATACCAGGGGAAGTAGTGAACATTTCTAAATTGTTATGTTCATGTGACTTCTGAATATTTCCAGGGATTCACAACATGTTAAAATAAATGTAGGAATATTTCTTAGAAATTAAACTACATTTCCCTTGATGTAGTTGTGCTGAGTGTTAGAAAAGGCTCAACTTACCACACTCTCCCTTGTTGTGGAATATTGACAAATGAAAGTACAAGCTCAGAGGGTGGCCAGTAGCGTGCAGCGTCACTGTATGTATGTTGTGTATGACAATTTAGTTTGGCAGTATAACACCTGTTCTAGCAGCAAAACACAAGTTTATCTCAGTGCTTTCCTAAATGTCTCAGTTTGTATTTGTCAGATTGCAATGGATCACTCAGAGGGGGTTGATGGGAACTACTCCAAGTGTACCCTTGAACGGGAGCCAGTCGGCACGGGACCAAACCCTTGCCTTGTCCTCGCTGCATTTCTCTAGCTGCCACTGTCTGGCTTTTATACTCAAATACATATTTATTAAAATCACGAAGAAACCAGAGAAGCAGAGAAATAGCGTCTGACCTCATGAAACAGGTTTCCTCTTAAGGAAAATGGAAATTATATAATTAAGATGGAGTATCTTCATACGTTTCATTTTGTCTAACATCAAGCATATGATTTTTGTACAGCCAGGGCTCACCTTTGACCTAATGCCTCTTAAAACAATGTGCTTGGCATTGTCCATCTATTCACTATTTTTTTTTAGTTTTATGAAGGCTGTTGCCATCTAAATGTATGCTCGACAAAAACCTGCCATTATAGTATTTTCTTGCCTTCACATCCTTTGGGAAATGATGAGAATTCAGCCCAATTCCATGTGGCTCCATTCTTCGTGGTCTAGTTGCTATGTGAGGTCTCCTGTGCAATGATGTCCTCTATCAGTGCTGAATGTCACTAAGCCTACACCATTATTGCACACTAGGATCCCCTAAGACCCCATGGTGGAAAAAAAATTCAAAATGTCTTTCCTCTCATTTGCAATACAGCTCTATTTTTGCTTACATAAGATTATGCCATACAACCAGGACAGAAGGATTTTTAATGCCATATGATGCATCATGGGTCTTTATGTTTAATATGTGGAATGAACTGAAGTAGGTTTCATTTTCTTTAACCGTCTGCCTATTGTACAGCTCATTGAGTTTTACTGCGACAATACTGAGCTGAATTCATATGGTAAAACATTTGCTATGGAAAAGAACTATTCTTTATTCTGCATGGCAATCTGAAACACAATTACTTGTCACATTTGGGTGGAAACCACACTGACATAAATAACGTGGTAGGATTCGGAGCCAGGAGGAGCCTTCCGCACATCAGTTATGAGCATCCAAAGTAAGAGATCTATGTCATATGACATTTGACCTTGAGATCAAAATCGATTGAAGTCATGCGAGTGCTGTCGAAGCACATGCTAGGTGGTGTCATCAACTTAGACCCTTGTTTCCAGAGGTTGAGTAAGGAGAAACTAGCTTTGCCGTGACTATAAATAACGAGCAGGGCAGACTCCAGACATAAGCAACACAGCTGCCGAGGGGCCCTCGAAGAAAAAAAGCTATTTGTAGTAAGTTGTAGAATACACCTGGTGCAGTTTCCACATTTGTTTGTGCATTAGCCGGATTTAGACATAACAAAACAATTATTGGCAAATCTGGCAATCAGCAATACACAAGGCCTAAAAAGGTAAATGACACAAGTTTATCAGGGCACCTATAAATAATAATTGAAAATTGAAAAATGAACAATATTGCATAGAGAAACTAGGGATGCAAATAACAATAACACAAGGGGATTGGGAAGATACATGCACACATTTTTCTTAGACAAAACATGATATATTTATTTATTTGGGACAGTGCACATTAATGAACAAACTTACATTTCTGTACAGACTGTAAATGAGCCAGATTATAGCATAAATGCTAATTTTCATCTTTAGTCCCAAACCTGCGTGTTTTTAATGTTTTTGATATTACTGCTCAGTTCTCATTCTGTTTTGAATTGAAGAACATTTTGGAATAGAACCATTCACACAGGTCCTGTAATCTGGTATGTGCATTTTTAGAATTCTGAGAATTACAGCAACCAAACAGATTTCAAACGATTTCAAACGATAAACCCATTGACTGTATAGACTACTGGACGGAACATGTGTGATGTCACCCATTGGTTTGTGGAGATCTGATTTTAGTCATCGAATTTGCCGTTACCGGCACAGCCATCTTGGTTGCAGATGAGACCATTTTAGAGGGTGTCTAACAAAAAGGTTGGCTAACAAAAAACATTATTAAAACAAAATGTAACGTTATATACCAAAAATACTGAACTGCCGACTCCTTTGAATGTCTTATTGTACAACCGAACGCTGAACAAGACATTATTAGGCGACCAAAGTGACACAATCCCTACATAGCCATGCCCTAAAACACCCCCTGCTTTATCGCCAATATTAAAATCAACGAGACCATAATGCAAAAAATGAACATCATTCTGTATTGCAGAAAACTAGAAACTAGCGATTGAGACAATAAACTCATTATGAAAATGTTTACTGAGGTAATAAATCAAGTGAGAAGTGGCTCATTTTCTCATAGACAGAAACCGACCTCCTATTGCAACCACACGTGTCGCCCCCTGCTGGAATCCAGATAGAATGCAGGTTTAAGACACTTTTTGAATCACTTTGCCAAACCAGATGCTAGCCCACTGAATAAACCACAGATCCACGAACAAGTAATTGGAATGAAACAATATATGCATTTACTAGTTTAGGAAAGATAACCCAAGGACCAAGAAATTAAATATGATATATTCTTGTTAAAATCCAAAAAGTAAAAAAACAATTCTCAATGCCATGTACAAATGGGACTGAAATATGCTACATTTATTTATTTAAAAACATTTATCTAAACAAGTGAAATTATGCAGCAACATTTCATTAATACGGATATGGTAAATGTCAATACAAAAATTTATGAAAATGAGCCTATCTACGTAGCTGTCTTTTCAGTTCTTAGTTACTTCTAGCTGTTATTTGCCCAAATCCTGATCGTAATCATTTAAGGACAGAACAATCTTTAAGAATGGAATTTAGTGGCGATACGCTGCATTTAAGTTTTTAGTGAAGCACTATTTAAGGTCGTAATATCTACAACCCAAAATGTTAATAAAGAAGCCCGAAGTACCATTGCATTCATCTTTAATCCCACCACGTGCTGGGCTTCAGCGCTATTACCTAGACTTGTAAGTCATCCAAAAAATAGACAGCTGCATCAACTGAAAGCTTAAAAGACAGACGTCTCTGTGAACATGGATTTGTATCTCATGCTGTTTTGATGGGGCACCACATTGGTTGTGAGTTCTGGAGTTGATCGCCTAATGGTCTATGTATGCTCAGTTCAGTGATAGTGGCTCAGTGTTTCAGAGTAAATTAGTGGTTCAGATTGCTTCAGTGGATCAGTGTGGCACTTGCAAAGGAGCCAAAAAAAGCAAATGTATCCCCTACAGAAATGTAATATATGGCCATATATTGCCTTACGTATGAAAAATCGTAACATACATTTGAAAATATATTACCGTATATGTTAATTACGGTACTTATTTAAATACTTAAATCTAATATATGGCCATTGTACATTGACAGATATTATACATTACATCACTTATATACTCTGTTAACCATAGGCAAATGCAGATATGGATGTCAAATGTGGAAATGTATGTCACATATATAAAAACAGCCAATTTTTGTATATTTCGACATATATGTTAATATATGTGATGATGTTTCCACCATATATGGTGATATAGGACATATAAGTTATATACAATATGGCCATATATTAGATATGTCCTCTGTATAATAGTGTCCGCTTAACCGTCTCAGAATGGACTCTGTTTTCAGAAAGCATTTAGGTAGAGGTGGCCGAGCATTGAAAGATGTCCGTGTGGACCTCTGGCCCCCTCGATTAAAGGTCATGGGTTCGAATGGTCGACTGGACCCTCAGGCAGTGTATCTCAACCCCTACCGACTTCAGAAGACTAACTAAAGTGAAGCATCATTGTTTTAAGATTTACGGACTGAGCATGCTCAGTGGAATTACAGCCTGCCAGCATATTTGTCACTGACACCTGGTTCTTTCAGATCCCCCAACGACACACAGACAGACTGAACAGTTAACAAGCTGTATAAAAAAATACCAAAAGTCAGCGATACACATTAGTCAGCGATACACTGTATTGTACAGCTCTGTGTCTCGCTATAGTTGGATACAGTATCTGTTCAAACAGAGCTGAGCGTTTCCACAGCCACTTCATAGAATAGGTACAGTATACACTGGTAAGGTACACACTGGTATGGTACACACTGGTATGGTACACACTGGTATATTACACACTGGTATGGTACACACTGGTATGGTACACAGTGGTATGGTACACACTGGTATGCTACACACTGATATGGTACAAACTGGTATAGTACACACTGGTATGTTACACACTGGTACGGTACACACTGGTAGGGTACACACTGGTATGTTACAAACTGGTATGGTACACACTGGTACGGTACACACTGGTATATTACACACTGGTATGTTACACATTGGTATGTTACATACTGGTATGGTACACAGTGGTATGGTACACACTGGTATGCTACACACTGATATGGTACAAACTGGTATAGTACACACTGGTATGTTACACACTGGTACGGTACACACTGGTACGGTACACACTGGTATGTTACAAACTGGTATGGTACACACTGGTACGGTACACACTGGTATATTACACACTGGTATGTTACACATTGGTATGTTACATACTGGTATGGTACACACTGGTATGTTACACACTGGTACGGTACACACTGGTACGGTACACACTGG
>JACXGM010005531.1:9010-35025 GCA_016801145.1 Umbra pygmaea | reverse complement strand
TATGTATGACATGAATTTGATATGTATGACATGAATTTGATATGTATGACATGAATTTGATATGTATGACATGAATTTGATATGTATGACATGAATTTGATATGTATGACATGAATTTGATATGTATGACATGAATTTGATATGTATGACATGAATTTGATATGTATGACATGAATTTGATATGTATGACATGAATTTGTTATACTGGGCAGTTAATTTTTTATTTGCAAGGGCTCCTCACAAAAGAATTTTATCACAAAACTTGCATGCTAATAGGATATGTATTGTGATTCTCACGATTCTTGCGATTCTTCATGTATTGTGAATCAATATTGAGATTCTTCATGTATTGTGATTCAATATTGAGATTCTTCATGTATTGTGAATCAATATTGAGATTCTTCATGTATTGTGAATCAATATTGAGATTTTCTGCTTCCTTTCTTAAGTAGACCCATGCTAAACTGTTAATCTTTAGAAAATTACCTTCCAAACATTTTCTGATAAAAGCATGGCAATAATTTGCCTAAAACTTTCCAAATGTTATTACTGGAACTTAAATGTGTAAAATTCTTATTACATGATTACATTGAAAAGGTATTATTATTCCACCAAATACTGATTTCTTTAAGTTAACATATTAGTATTGTGTTGTTGAAAATAAATATTTTTTGCATTATTTGGTCTGACAACACTGGATCTTTATAGTTATTTTGACCAGCTGTTATTTTCTGCAAATAAATGCTCTGAATGACAATATTTTATTTTAGAATTTGGAAGAAATGTTGTCAGTCGTTTATGGAAAAAAACACATAAAAAAACACAACAATAGTAAAACTAGAGATACTAATGAGATTGCAGTGGTCTGTTAATTTTTACACTGTACATATAACTCTTTCCTATAATGTAGGGTACTATAAATTAAATAATACATCATATTTGTTTTTTGTAATTCATTTGCCTTCTTTTAGTATATTAATTTAGCAACAAACATGATCCTCTGGCTGGCCAAGAACTGTATTATGGTACATTAAAACACAATGACAAAAATGCAGTATCAGCATTTGAAACAGGTATATGTTTCGTAAGATCGCTGATACAATCTGCACTATCAGTATAGGTAGTAAAAAGCCTCACATCAAAAAGATCACTTTGATAGTTTCCTGTCTGAAACAGCGAGATTCAAAAGGGATACAGCCAACCAATTACATTTATGTTGTCATATGGTTGCTTAGCATATATTACCCACAATGCATGGTGTGGCCAATTGACAATGTATGAGTAATGAAACCAATGCATGTGAATCTAGTGAGGTTTGCAATCCATTCATAAGTATGTCTGAAATACGATAGATGCTAATGAACACACAAACTGCCTTGAATTAATGCATATTATTACAACAGTGTGGCGCTAGCAGGAAATTTAAACTAAATATATAATTTGTCATTACGATATAGATGGATGAATGTGCTCTAGACAAATATGCCTATATTTATTTGCATTTTTTGGCAATCTTTGGACTGCTTTGCTTGCAGAAAACATACAGTATACTAACATTGAGAATCGACAATAATATTGGCAAACAGAGTATGGCAATATACTGTATTGCAGTATTTAATATTTTCTTCCATCCCTGGTAGCTATACAGTAGCTATAAGCTGAGCACTAGACTTTCTTTCTTCAACTCTCATTTTGTAGAGTTGGTGCCACCATCCAAACACTAACACAGAAAATAGCATCACTAGTTTGACTTCAAATTGCAGATCAAAACTTTGAAGGTAAAGATTTATTGTGGTTCAAATGGAGCATAATAACTGAGTGCAAACCAGAATGAATGTGTGAAACATAGAGGAAGAATGACAAAGAAAGCAAGAACCTAGGTAAAAAGATAAAAAAGATAGCATCACAGAAAGAGGTCTGAACAAGATGGCCAATATATCTTCAGAGTGCAGCCCTGTTTGGAAGAGTAGTGTGTGTATTAATTTCAGCCATCCATCTCAGAGATGACAAGCGATCAGTTTGCAGGGGGAAGCCTAATTGAACGGCGTGTCGAGCATCCTGATAGGTAATATCTTTCATTATTCAACTTGGACGGTGTGCACGCGACACTCTACGCCTGTATTTTACCTCCGGGGGGCCTTGACAGCTCACAAGGTCTTCCGATAGAAACGCACTAGAATAAATGACTGAAATAAATACACCACAGATATACTCGCACATTTCCTCTTTCGTTGCTACGGAGACACTTCCTTCAGAGGCTCAGTGAAGTATTGTGGGTAGAGCTGAGGAAAAGGTCAGTTGCCCAGGAGGGCCTGAGGAGGTGACGCTGATGATGTCATTTATTAACGACAATCTTTCCCAAGATGTGGTTGTGATTAGTAGTTAATATTACTATTTCAGGGTTGGCATTTTAACAACGGCTGTTACCTGCGTTTATATCACTATTTCAGTGTTCACACTAACAACTGCTGTTACCTCAACAAACAGGCCTTGTTCGTAATTTTTGAATATAATTATAATACCTGGAAACAATAACCACCCCAAAACCTCTCCTCTGTCTGTACTTCCCTGCATAGTTCTGTGCTGTCAAAGTTGTAACAATCCGATCTCTGGAGGCTAAACTGCCAGCAAAACACTTCGGTTATAAACAACCAGTTTGATAGGGAGAGAACGTTTCCCAGCTTCCGTTCTATTGAAACACACTAATCTACTCCCTAATCACTCAATCACCGCTTCTATTCTCCAGACAATGGACACTCCCTCAGCCCCTTGACGGAAACGACAGCCGATCCCACTGGGGTGACGGGGAGACACTATCTCCAGAGACAGACCCAGGGGATGAGGTGCGGCCATGGGGTCTATTGTTCTTGGGCGTGCCTGGAGAGCAGGAGGTTAAATTAAGGGTGTCATCCCCACACAGGCAGCACCTGTCCAGGGGGGGCTGTCAGTGGTGGGGCATGCAGGAAGGTCTATGGCTGGCTAAGTGGCGTCTTGAGTGACGCTTCTTGGAAAGTCGTTATTTGGATGTGTTCTATCGCACTGGCCATCTGATCTGGCAAGGGGAGACGTCCACCCTGCCGGCCGCACCACGACGCCCAAGGGTCATTCATCATCCGCTGGACAGGAACGACGGTGTGAAAGCTGGCCGGGCCCTGGCCAGGACACATGACGATTAGGCCTAATCAATGGAACTGGGTGGATGAGGGAGGGAACCGGTTGGTCTGATAAAGGAGGACTGAAAGAAGCAGTGAAAGATATCGCTACAGTGCAATTAAGTCCCACAGCTAAAGACAATTATTGTATGCATCACCTTTTGAATAACGGTCCATCGAATAAATGGTAGCACACAATTAATACACAAACACAGTAACACATGCATCGTTTTCGGCGTTCTTGACAAGGTCGTCGTTGATGAACTGAGGGCAGGGAGGGGCAGGCTCATGAGAGCGAGGAGCAGAGAGAACCAGATCAAATAAAACACCCACGAAGAAGAACACGCTACCTGTCTCCCAGGACGCCTTCCAAATATAACCCCACACAGTGCACTACCCCCCAAAGGGCTCTGGGCTGAGGTAGTGTGCTAAGTAGGGAGACAGAGAGTAATTTGGGATTCTGCTAAGCCACTGATTTGTGTGATAAGAGTTCTGGGTAATTAATTAGAAACTCAATTATCCCAACCTTACTTCAGCGGTCTCAATTCATTAGAAGATAAAACCTCGCTTGCCCACCTTTGCGAATGCCACGTTTGTTACAATGGGAGAGAGAGAGAACAGAAAAGACGGCAAGAAAACTACAGTTTAGGCCAACGTTACAGAGGGGAAAAGAGGGGAAAAAAGGAGATACAAGGCATGGATGAAATAGAAATCCATTGATTTCTTCCCAATTCCAGTTGTCTAAATGAGATGAACGCGTCTGGGGTCAATGCTGATGTTTTATCGGTCTCTATAAAGGAGAAGAGCTACTTCAAGAGGACGGATAGAAACATCTGGAACGGAGCTGAAACAAATAGCATTGAGAGGAATCTGGCTGTAACAAAGGCACAAGTAGATGCACCGTAAAGCAACAAAGTCACCAAGATGAATGTTTTTTCAGCATGTTTATACAAAATATTTCCTGCTCTATAGAGAAAACTATAACCAGATCAGACGGGAAGCATCAAACAAACGAAAATCTCAGTTGATTGACGTGCATGTTTTTTGTTTAATTACCCCCCCATCCTTCCCGACTGCACTGCCACAAAATCTCATTTCCAGGGGTTAGTGTGCATGACAAAAAATGTCATCATGGCCAAAATGGCTCCGAGCACTCACCGCCGCTGCAACCTTTTCCTTGGGAAATGATATTTTTTCCAATCCGGCGGAAGGCGGAACGCATCGGCACTCGTTAAAGGGAGGCCTTGATAGCGGGTCTTTAATATTCACCGTCTTAATTAGGAGACGCCGTTAATTTCATTAAATTCTTTGGCTGCTAAATGAAGCAGATTATGAGACATCTTTTATTGCCAAGCGTGAAATTACAGCCTGCCCGCTGCCAATGGCAGGGCGAAACTAATGAATTACAGGGTAAATAACAACCGAATTAACCATCCAATTTAACTCCTTACAAAGAGGAACCAGGCCGGGGGTGGTTAGAGGGAGAGAGGATTGTCAAAACCACCCAGCCCCGTGCTTCTCTAATGTTACACCACTCTCTCCAACTAAAGCCAATTACAACCACGAAACTAATCAGCTCCTCTTATAGGAAACCAACCACAACATCCAGTTTCAGTTGTTTTGGAAACAAAGCTGAAGTAAAAGTACAGGCCTGTGTAAAAGTGAAGCTACGGATGGGATGACCAAGTTACTTCTGAATAATTGGGTACATTCGCTGCAGAAAGACCACCATTCACTTAGTTTAAAGGGTATTGGTTTGATTCCTGAATGGGCAAAATGTCGTTGTGCCTTTTAGCAAGGCACTTTACTCTAAGTTGCTCCAGGGGATGTCCCTGTACTTACAGTAAATCATTCTGGATTAGAGCATCTGCCAAAGTGGAAAACTAATTTGGTAAATTAATTTGTTAAACTGTTGGTTCTCGGTTCCTGTCATCAGGCGGTGGGGTTGACAGAGACGTTTGCGAGGCGAGCGTTACTGTCTCTGGTAATTAAGGGCTAATTAGGAGAGCGGAGCAGATGTCGGCGGAGACGCCACCGTAAACACCGTCTGTAAACAAAGCTTGCCGTGACCGCTTGCCACACGCTTTTCTAAAAGGAAACCTCGGCCCAAATCAGACGATGCTCAGAACCGCCGTGGTGCAACCTGGGTAGAACCGACAGCAGCCGCCACTGACCCCGTCGTGACCCTGCGAGAAAACAACAAAACAACGAAAACACACTAAACGGACAAAACAATCTCATTCTCAAAAGCCTAAACGTACGCAAACACTGACCGCACCAAGGAAACAAAGCTCTTGTCAAGACAAATCCCGCTGGGTATGGTAATGTAATGTTTCATAGGAGAAGGAAGTATCTCTGCATACTAAAAGGACACAGTTGAGGCCATGTTCAGTGGGACCCGCAATGGACTGACGCGTGTAGCTAGATGACACCCCTGACCCTGTCACGCCCACCCTCAACATAGTGTGTGCGTTTGTGTGTGAGGCGCTAGACCGCCAGGGTTTTGGGCTTTATAATTGCTGCAGAGTGGGTACCGCCCCACTCTCATTATAAAGTCCCGTCTGCTAAAGACTGCTAGTTTTGCCTGGCCAGGCTGTGTGTTATAATGAGCACCATGTCCTAATGAATGCATTTTCCCCCTCCAAAGCCTTAATCGTAAATACACAGACACACAGACACAAACACACACACACACACACACAGGAACGAGTCACCTTGAGGTGGGAGAACAATAACCAATCCTAATGAGATCACGGCAAACAGCAAATAAACTAGACTGGGGAGTTAGTACTGCTGGGAGGCACACACACACACACACACACACATGCACGCACGCACACACACACACACACACACACACACGCAAACATTTAAGATTTGACTGTCAATAGGAAGATCTTAGTGTTCAAACTTGAAATTATAACACCATTCCTGAAAGACTATGTTTTCTTTGATCATTTCCAAAGTAGTCAACGCTTCCAACTACCCAACTTTAATCCACTCAGGCTCCTGTGTGTTTGTGCACGTGCACGTGTGTGTTGTTGCGTGCACTAAAGTCTTTGGGAAGAGAAAATGTCATAAGGACACTCAGGACACTACAGAACCTGGCCATCTAAAATCTATATTCTTTTTTTCATATTCCATGACTTCTGTTGTATTTTTTATGATTCAGTTTTTATCTCACACCTCCATATAATCACCCTGGGCCAGTGGTTCCCAACCTTTTTCAGTTAATGTACCACCAGTGGTCTGTGTAACCATGGTTGCAAACTAATGCCCGAACTCAACCGCAGCTAAACAACTAAACGGACAAAGCTAAATACTGGATTATCATAATTGCTTTCAAAAAAAGTCTGAGACACTGACGGCTCACAGTATAAACATTTAGCAATAGAAGAGTTCATGGACAAACTAAACAACAAGTAGACAGTGCAATTACCTCAGAAAAATGGAGTTGAATATATAGCACACCAAGTCATATGCTTTGGGAACAGTGAGTGATAGAGCAAACAAAGCATTAACTGTCATCATTATTATTAATATTATGAGACTATATCTATATTCAAATTATAGAAAAATAAATGGATCATTTTGTGGAATTTGCTACTTATGGCATGGATTCTGTCCACGATCTCGGTAATACAGAATTTATGTTACCCCCAGTGAATGTCATGTTTCTCCACACAACACAATATTCCTCATTGCCATTAGATAATAATGACTAAACTAGAAACAGTGTTGCCATTGATGCCACTGATTCCAGATAACGCTCTCCCTCATCCTCGTGTGACTAATTGATCCACGATTATCGCCGTACATTCAAGAAACAGCCCGGCGTGGCACCAACCGGCAAACGTAACTGAAATAGACATCTGCCAAAGCGATTTAATTAAAGTCGCCCCCGCCTTTCCCTCCCTTGTCAACATGGACCAGGAAATGACACCCAACGCCAGCCAGGACAAGGGAAATCGTTTCCGGCAAACGGGTTTTCGTTGTCCTTCTAAGGGAGAATTGGCGTATGGAGTCGTAGTGTACCGTGTGCCTGGTATGATTCCTGGCTGAGGTTTTAGTGTGTTCAACACAAAAATGCATGTGTTAAGTCTGTAGGAGTCAGTCACAGTGGCACTCATTAAAATGGTGTGTAAACTCAGTGCTGATGGCAAGGCAGGTAGCTAATCTGCTGCCATCACCACACATACATTATCCCCCTCTCACACGTTCCCCAAGAGGCAAGGCCACAGGGAATGATCAAATCAATTAACGTCGACATTGCAAAAAAGGAAGCAGATCTGCCTGTGAGCGCAGCCTGTCTCATCCGCTATACTCTCAGATATCTGGCTGTCCGGGGATGCTGAACGTCGGGTGTGTGCGCGCGACAGTGTTGATCCGCTGTGGTTCTCATTCGGCTACGTGTGTAACGGATGCTTATTCTAGACCAGGGTTCTACATCCTTTTTTGCTTTTTAAAAATGTAAACACACACAGCTAGCGCCAGAACACCCATCTGGCACCTGTGGTGTGTAGCCTGCTCAATTTGTACGTCATTATCAACCACTTGCTGCTGAACTGACAGATGTGAGACTAGCACCAAGTCAACATTTTTTCAAGCTTAAAATAGCATTAATCAGGAAGGATAAATGTTCTCATACTCGCAGATTTTCTATACAATTAGCACTCGAACACATGGACAGACAAAAACACCAGAGATCAACTTGTTCTACAAGACAACATCCAGAATATCTTTAAAAAAAATATTTTACAAAAGATTGAAAGCACAGCATCCACACACAAGCACACGCACATGCTCACGCACACGCTCAGCTCTGCTCCCCTATGAAGATATAGCTGCATGACTTTATAGTTGAGTGATTATTAGCAACATGTAAAAATACCAACAAATTCATGACGAAATTTGAAAAAGATTAAGAATAGTGACCCTTCCAGACGCAAATCTTTGAACAAAACTCATCATAATAATCAGGTATCCTTGACACCCTCTGGTGTAGTATCAAACGCTAATGTAGCATAACATACGCTGCCCCCCATACCCTGAGTTGCTCCAGCAGAAGGATGTCCCTGTATTAACTCTAAGTCGCTCTGGAAAAGAGCGTCTGCTAAATGAATAAAATGGAAAAATGGAATTGCTAACTGCAAAAATGTAATATTATCTTCTTCCTTTGAAGACTACAGGAATAACTCCAAGACCTGGAAAATCCTGTACCAGACTGAAGGGTATTCAGCTCTCTGCTGTGATAATCCTAGTGTGTGTGTGTAGGTGTGTGTGTGTAGGTGTGTGTGTGTGTGTGTGTAAGGGGGCTCCTTGCGCAGCACAGCCACAGAGACGTGGCCTCTCCCGACGAGCTGCACCACGCGCCCCCCGGTAGCCGACTTAACAGCGTTGTTAACAAACATGGTGCGTCATTGAAAGGCAGCCCCTAATCAGAGACGCAATTTGTTCATTAGAGAATTACAATCGAGGGCCGCCGCGCCGACATGAGAGGCCGTGATTAGCGCCCGCTAATTGCCTGATTTCCTTACACTCTAGTTGAAGTGTTGCAGGGGAGATGCACCCCCCCCCTTTACTCGCTTGTAACAAATTAAGGCCACCTTAAACAATGTGTAGCCGATCCCAGCGGGGGGTGTGGGGGGGTCTGAAGAAGCAGCTCTTAAGCTCTGTGGTTCACTGCCCCCCCCATAAATGCCCCCATCAAAGTGCCCCGTCTCCACGGGAAATGGCAGGACTTTGAAAAGCCTTGAGAGGTAGGAGGCTAGGTCCCTAAGCCAGCCAGCAGACTCGCTAACGATCCTCAGCCTCTTCTCTCTCTCTCTCTTTTGGACAAGGAAAGAGTGAATCTTGGGTGAGACAGAGAGGACGGGGGGCGAGCGTGAAAGAGAGAATGCAACATCCTAATGATCTCATTTCAATACCCCGGAGAACCCCCGGTCTCTAATTGATGTCAAGTGTGTGCTTTCGCTGTTAATCAAGGAGAAGGCATCAAACGGTGGGAAGCCTGGCTGTGTCTGATCACAGGCCCGACCTCGTTCCGCGGCAAATCGGCAACGCACCGCTGCCGGACCCTAATTATCCCTGTAGCAGCCAGCCGGCCCGGGCGAGGGCCAGATTTGATCATACCTGCTTAATTGGGATAGCGCGGCCACTTCCAATGCTGTCCGCTCGGCCCTCCGGTCCTTTCTTGTCCTTGTCTGGCTCGCTGGCCTTCCGAGACTGTGGAAAAGAGGCGAGAAAACGTAAGTGGTTAGTGAGGCCCTCAAAAAGGGCCTTGGATTGTTTTTTCCCCCGCCTGTTTCTACACTTCAGATCAAGCCCCTTCTAACGGTTGCTATAGGTGATAGGGGTTATTATGGTGCTTATGTGTCAAACTTGAACCCATTGTTGACATTGTCCCTCACCAAGCTGCTAAGGAGTTGTAATCATCCTTTCTCAAACCAAGGGCCGTGGACTGGCCTGGTCAAACACAGCACAATAACCAATCCTAATGTGATACAATTACCAATCCACAGCTAACAGCAAATAAACGACACTGCTGAGCTAGTACTGCTGGGGGAGACGTGTATAGAAGTCTTATTGACATCAGCTTTCTAACAGTTAGCAATTAGAATTTTAATGTCCACTTGAATTAAAAAGATTTACCTAATGGAGAGTTACCTCATCAATGCTTATTTTAGAATGTGGCAAAAACAATATTAAAAGTATTCAGTTTGCACACAATTATCATTCTTGCTAATCTAGACACACAGACTAAACAAATATTTTGACTCTGCTGCCTTCATCAGTGTGTGTACAAAACATTTCTTGAAACAGCTATTATGAAACATTGTAATGATAGTGTAACAGGTGATTCCAATCTTCAACACCTTGTACATGATCTATCAATACACATTTGACTAATTAACAGGCAATTATCAGACATAACAGCTAGAAATCAATTACATTTTATCATCATTAACATTTGGGTGAGTGGGCACGTAGGACATATTAAAAACATCAGGCTGGGTCGTTCATAAATTAGTTATCCAAGGTGTTTACTCTTACAGTTCAAACATTCCACCACTAGTTTTATTATTTATGTCACAGCTTAACTAATTATATACAGAGTAATTTAACAATGTTATTCAGAGAAAGAATCTTACAGGAGGGCAATAAGATCTAGTTCTTCATTTTGTGCCCATGGTGAAACAGTGTTCCAACATGTTTTTCAGTCAACAATTGTTTAAATCTATTTTACCACCAGTTCTGATAGGCCATCTCTGCCTGACTCACTCACTGCATGTATCAGGGACATCAAGCATTGGATGTCCCTGAATTTCCTCAAGTTAAATGATAAGAAAACCGAGATAATAGTGATTGGATCTACTGCCTTAGTCAAAAGGATGGACCAGTCATTTGATATTGATGGAATTCACTATATGCCTTCGTCATCAATTCGTAACCTTGTCATATTCGACTCAACTCTATCTTTTGGATCTCACATGTCTTCGCTTGTTAAAAACCATTTTTTCCATCTTCGTAACATTGCTCGTCTACGATCCTCTCTCGCTGTAGCTGATGCTGAAACTTTAATTCATGCATTAATCACATCACGCCTGGACTATTGCAATGCCTTATTTCTTGGTCTTCCCAAAATACTAATTGCAAGATTACAGTACGTTTAGAACTCTGCAGCTAGAGTGCTCACTTCGACTAGGCGCTGTGCTCATGTTACACCTTTGCTTCCTGTGGCATCACGGATCCACTTTAAGGTATTGCTGCTAACTAATTTAAGCATTAAATGGTCTTGCCCCTCAATATCTGTCTGACTTACTCCACCCTTACCGCCCTGCCCGGTCCCTTAGATCAGCTGAACTTGGTTTACTGTCCATCCCTCGTTTCTGGTTGTCTACTGTAGATGGAAGGTCATTTAGTGTTAATGCTCCTAAATTATGGAACTCGCTACCTCTCACACTACGTATTACCTCATCCATGGCTATATTCAAGACCCAGTTAAAAACATATCTATTTAACATGCATTTTGTATGATGTGATTATTTGTATCCATGTGACTGTAATGTATGTCTGAGTGTCTGGGTGTTTTGTAATGTATAATGTAAAGCGGCCTTGAGCTAGGGAAAGGCGCTATATAAATAAAACTTCTTCTTCTTCTTCTTTTTTAAGAGTTTAGTAATGGTTGTTGCCGGAAGCAAAGTACAGAGGATGTGTGCTAGCGGCTAACGTTACCCAGCTAGCTAGCTTGTTGCAAGTAGGTACTGTACATTCCAGAAGGGGGAAATGGAGCAAATAAAGTTGAACAGGACCCAGCTTAACATTCACTAACTATACTTCTGAGATAACTATACTGAGATAACTCACAGGCACCTGAGCTGCACACAAGTAGTCGCTGGAGAGTGACGTAGCAAGGTATGTAAGCCCAAAACATCACGCTGAGCGCGGTTCCAAAGGTTTATTTTACTCAAAAGGTCCACAGAGACAAAGGTCAATGCCTTCTATGTCACCAGGAAAAAAACACCCCAGAGAAGCCTGCTACCTTTGTCTGTATCCTCATGGCTTTGTATCTACCGTGAGCTTCTGTACTCACAGTAACCTAAATACAATTAAACAAAGCTTCAACAGCTATCACAGAATGAAGGTACGCGTGGGTTTGGACTCACGGTAAAGAGGTTGGAGCGCCGTTTGGATTGCTTGCGGACAGGTGTGGGGGTGTTGGTCTGTGGGACATCAATGCGTAGCTCCTTCTGACTGGTGCTGGGTGTGGACGGAACGGACGACGAGTAGTCACTTAAGCTCCCGCCGCCATTACTGGTCTGCTGTGGGGGGGATTAATGTTTTACGCTGTTGTTAAAACTGACGTAGTAGCCAACTGTCTACCTGAAAATGTCTTGTTATGTAAAGTAACAAGCATTGCTAATTTGCATTGGGAGTTGGATTGTTTTGTAACAATACATGGTGTGTATTTCATAACAGGGCCTCAGTCAGGGAGAGATGAGGATGAGGTCCTGCCTGCAGTACGAGAGATACTATCAATGTAGCAAAACTAACTGGACTCTCTGGGGATTAGCTGGGCTCACGAGACATGCTGACTGATGCTGTTCTAATGACAAATCAATAGGGGATTGAGCGCTGTGTTTTGAAGACACTAGCCAGGGTGGTAATGGCTGTGTGGTGTCTGTGTGTGCCAGATACTCTCACTGCTTGGGAAAAACAATAACACTGATAAAGATGAAATGTAGAAATGAAAAAGAAATTAACGGAGTGTGTGTTTTCTTGTGCGACAATGGAGAGAAGCTGCTGAACAAAACAACATGGAAATTGAAATAGTACGTGCGTGTGTGTGCGTGTGTGCGTGCGTATGCGTGCGCGTTCGCGTGTGTGCGCGCGTGTGCCCCTACCTGGCTGATGTGAACTGCTGCAGCCACCTGGGCGGAGCACACAGAGGTGTGGCTAGGGGAGTTAGGGAGGGACTTGCATGGACCAATGGAAAGTTGCTGCTTCTTCCTGGTCGCCACGATCTTCTGGGCAACTATGTGCAGATAATAAACACACCATAAACACACAAAAACACAGGGGTTAGTCAGCAAGTCAAATACAGAGACAAGTATAAACACTTACTGTGTGATTCTGGTGAGAAGCCACAGAGAGACCAATAGAAGGTTTTACATTTACATTTGAGTCATGTACAGTAGCAGCGGTCTTCTCCAACACAATATTTAGGATTAAGTGCATTGCTCAAGTGCACCACAGCATTTGATCTGCTCCGGTTTGAGCCGCCAACCTTTCGACGACTAGTCTGATTCCCAAACCACTAAGCCACCTGATGGGCCTACAAAGATGAAGACTAACGGTACACCGGTGGTGCTGGCCGGAGCAGTCCATTAGTCCCCGTAATGCTGACGCAGGCCGGGCCGTCAGCTCTGTCTGTGGTTCTACGATCCATCTGGCCCGTAGGGGACGCCGACCCGTCCGCCCTCCACTGCCCCGGCCACCCCACGCTGACCCAAACGCATCCGTTAACAGCTACAGAAATCATTTCCCAATTATTACGCCGGTCTGAGCCAGCGGTGGTGGAGGGAGGGATGAGAAAACAAGAGAGCGACAGAGCATCATTCCTCTTCTCTACTGGATTGGGCGATCACAGTTATCGAAAAGGGCAATGTCAATCAATGGCCACTCAGCGGCCTCCTATCGATCTCCAGGCTCGGGGCTCTGGCCCAATCATGGAGGGATATTCCAACGTTCCGTCATCTCTGTGGTGATCGAGGCCATTGATCTAGCAGGCCTCTGAGGGTTGGGGGAGGGGCCACATAGGGAGTTCGACTGCTCATTTCTACATCTCTCAAACGGGGAACGGTTGTTTTACAAAGTCCCTCTGAGAATGAAGAAAAGCTATTTTACAGACATCTATTATAAAGTTTCACTATTATATTTGAAAGTAAGTTTATCTAAGTTCAACATTCTCAAATGTGGGAATTAAGCTATACTTGAAATATATAATATTTACTGTTCCATTCATTGTGTTTCAAGCAAAGGTATCAGAACCTAATGTTATATCCATCTGGTCTGACCAGAAAATAGGTAAAAATATATAATCTGGTTTGACTAGAATACTTTTAACAATACATCTGGTTTGACCAGGAGAGGGTTAACAATACATCATTCTCTCTTCAAAATCCATTATCCTCCGGTTCCTATAAACAAGGCCAGGTTTCATTTGCTGTGAGACGAAGCCATAGTTTTAATTAGTCCTATTAAAGGCCAGTGTTTTAATGAGGAACCTGTCATAAACATTTACCTTCAGGTGAGAGGCCATGCCAAGGGCAGGTAGAGACCTGCTTTCTATGTGCATGTGAACGGTATGTTAAAAGTCTGAGCTTCAGTTGTAAACTTATACTATTTATGGGTAAAATCAGTCCCAGTTCAATCAAGCCTATGAACATGGTAGTCAAAAAGCAGTAAATTTTAGAGGCCACTTCTGTAATCAAAAGCTTTAACCTGAGGGCCCAGGATATAGAACAAAAAACTCCTCCACTTGCTTTAAAGATTATTTGAATTATTATTGCAAAATATAAGACCTTAAATCCTGAATACAATCTTTCTGGAATAGCCGTCTTTAAAATACTTTCTTCTATGGTTCAGAACTGATTCCACTAAAGGCAGAGTGTAGGGCTGTAACAATATTGTAATTTCATGTTTTAAAGTTGTATTTAGTTTTCAGCTAGTTCATCTAAGATATTGGGGGTACAAATTATATTTATTTACCTTTACTTATACAGGGAAGACAAACTGAGAACAAAGTTTTTTACGGTTGAGCCCTGTATTACAACGGTCTAAAATAGTAGAAAAACAGCAGCCAAGATACTAAAACATAAATTAATAAAAGTTTACGAATAAAAAGCCAAAGGAATTAACATTCAAAAACAATCAAACAGACTTAAAAAGAAAGTCATTTGAGCGCATTGTGCTGGCCCACCTTAAAACCCTCACTGACACGCATCTTGACCCACTACATTTTGCCTACAGAGTTAACAATCCTATGGACAATGCGGTCAACATGGCTCTACACTTCATCCTTTAGCACCTAGACTCCCCTGGAACCTACGCCAGAATCCTGTTTGAGGACTTCAGCTCTGCATTTAGTACCATCATTCCGGCCCTGCTCCAAGACAATCTCTACCAACTGGAAGTGCCTGAATCAACAGATAGGTGGATCAAAGACTTCTTGTCCAACAGGACGCAGCACGTGAGGCTGGGGAAAAGCTTCTCTGACCCCCTGATCATCAGCAACGGTTCCCCTCATGGCTGCGTCCTATCACCCCTACTCTTTTCCTAGTACACCAACAGCTGCACATCCAGTCACAACTCAGTCAAGCTCCTAAAGTTTGCAGGTGAATATGCATTTCTGATGAAGATGAGTCTGCCTACAGTTCGGAGCTGGTGCATCCAGAACCTGGAGCTCAATTCCCTAAAGAGAGTGGAGATGGTAGTAGACTCAGTAAGCCCTCCCTCCCCCCATTGCCCTGTGTGACTCCGCAGCAAACTATGGAGTCCATTCGCTTCTTGGGCACCACCATTGACCGGGACCTCAAGTGGGAGCTGAACATCTGCCTCCGTTACAAGACTTCGAGCCTCCAGATATCGGGGGAGAGCAGCAAAGATTGTGGACGATCCCTCTCACCCCGGAAATGGACAATTCAGAACTCTTCCCTCCGGCAGAAGGTTGAGGTTTATCAATACCAAGACATCTGGCCATAAGAACAGTTTCAGGAGGCCTTATGAACATGCCCTCAAATCCTAACTGACTCTGCTCCCCCCCATGCACACACAGCACATAACTGTACAGATACAGTAGATACTTTGTTCATATTCCACTCATATCCTGGCACCCTAAAAGTTTAAAACTGTTTTACAATTTACTTTTGTTTACATTATACTGGTACATTAGAGTATAACGCACACATATATACATAACCCATATACATATATACATACATACACACATACATACACACATATACACACACACACACACATATACACACATATATACAAACACATATTCGTGATCGACCGATTTATCGGCCGGCCAAAGTTTTGGGCCGATATTTGCATTTTTACGTGTATCGGCATTATTTCCAGACAGACGTCCACAACTCCACATAGGCAGCTCTGTTTTGCTGGATCGCTGCAGTTCACGTGCAGACCATGTACTGCCCCTCCCACACTAGCAGAGTGCTGTAGCCTGCTCTTCATGACAGCAGTAAGTTTTAAACTTTCAATGCATCTTTGACTTACCTGAAATATTGCCATACACTGTTGTTCTAAATTTGCTTGCAACTATAGCTAAGCAAGTTTTGCGGGTCCAAATGAAAAATGTGAATGCCTCGTCTATAAAACTGCTTGCTATTGTATTTAGGCAGCTGCTAATAGGTAAGCTTTATACTATCTGTATGCATACGGTAGCTGTTATGAACACTGGTCATAGGATTAAGTATAGCAGACGGTGTTCCGTGGTTCCGTTCCGTGGTAGGCTATTTGTGGGAGTTTTATTCAGCACACACCTGGCTGAGGTTTGTGGTGTCTCCCCCTCTCTCCCTACTTGGAGCTGGGTTGCCATCGTAGTGATATCAGAGCGCAGCCCCCCCCCTCAAGAAGAGCTGATTAGAGATGTGTTTTATATGTAGTTGAATATTAATTTGTTAACTTGTTATCATGTACCAGACATAAGTGCACCGTGTGTGCCTTAGTTGTATTTAGAGCCGTTTGCTGATGTTATTATCATCAATCCAGTTCAACAGTGGTTGAGTTTATCAGTCAGCGTCAGCTACCAAACAGAAGTTTGTGTGTGTGTTCGCGTGCGTCTGTCTCACTCAAAGGGACACACACATCACGCTGCGCGACTTGAGGAGAGCTTTTAAAACGTTTAGAGTTATGTTTTATACGTGGTTGAATATGTATACCTTTTAACATTGATGCAGTTTAGAACAGAAACTTGAACAATTTGTTGGTTAATGTGCATCTTGCATCAACGTTATTTTCCTCTGCTGATTTATGTTCTTTGGTTGACAAATCTGGCTTTTACATTTTCATTTAGACCTACTAATGTGTTGTCTTTGTATATTAGGCGGCATATTAGCCACATGCTCTTTTTATTTTATGTAGAACATTTGAAACCATGGCACTCTGTTTCCTCCATTATAACTTGCAGCTCCTAAACTGTGAGTATTAAGAACTTTCAGTGAGTAGTGTGTGGGTTAAAGAAGTAGGGAAATGCACATATTATGCACAATTCTTTTTCAGTTGTTTTAGTTCAGTAGCCTATTGCTGTTTACATTTTCCTTATCTTAGGAAAGACAGTATTTTTTGTTTACATTTTTTAAAATTGAGATTTGTAACATTTGTTATCATCGTGTTATTTTTTTAATGTAATTTGAGGGAGCAGTATCGGCAGTATCGGCTCAAGAAAATCGGCAGTGCGTATCGGTCATCGGCCAAGGCTGATGAAAAAAATTGGTATCGGCACAAAAAAATCCATATCGGTCGATCCCTAACACGCACGCACACACGCCCACACACACACACGCCCACACACACACACACGCCCACACACACACACACGCCCACACACACACACACACACAATTAAGTGCAACCCTCACATTTTTGTAAATATTTGATCATAACTTTTCATATGACAACACTGAAGAAATGACACTTTTCTACAACAAAAAGTAGCGAGTGTGCAGCTTGTATGACAGTGTAAATTAGCTGTCCCCTCAAAATAACTCAACACACAGCCATTAAGGTCTAAACGGCTGGCAAACCACTGTTTGTTAAATTCAGATTTAAGTTATTTTACAGGGATTAAAACCTCTATCTTAAGTTTGCGTTGAATATCATTCCATGAATGAGGCATGGTATTCAAACTCAGTTTTACCTAGTTCAGAGTGGACCCATAGTGTCTCAAGTTATAAAACGTCCTGAGCCTGATATATAATATATGACCAATACATTTAAAAAAAAATTCATTTAAATAGCTAGGTAGTTTCTGTAGTACAGCCTTTTAAACCAACATCAGCCAATGTCTAAACCTTCTATAATTCAAATAGTCCCAGCCAACTGCAGTGTATACCAGGCAATGATGTGTGTGTGATAGTTAGCTCCAGTAATAAAGCATAGCGCTGCATACAAATGTTGGAACCATGATCCTGCTGACCTTGATGTATATTACATCACCGTTATCAAGCACTGATATAAGCGGCTTGTATCATTTCCTTTATATGCTGTGAAGGTAGACCTGACTTATTCCTATGAAAAAGCCAATTCTCACTGTCAGCTTCTTCATCAGCTCACTAATATGTGTATTAAAAGAGAGATTATCATCCAACCAAATTCCCTGGTATTTATAAGAGGAAACACATTCTAAAACAGAGCCACCTAGTGTAGTAATGTTAAGACTTTCCCATTGTAGATGTCTGGCTCAAGAAAACACCATACACTTAGTTTTACTATCATTGAACACAAGCCGTAGGTCTACAAGTGTATTTAGTAGGAAATCTAATTCAGTCTGCAGGAGTGCAAATGCTTGGGCAGGTGATGAGGCATAAAGTACTGTTTCATCAGCATAGAAATGGTATTTACATTTTAGCACATTGTTACGGATATCATTTATGTTCATAGTAAACAATACACGAGTGGTTCTCAAACGTTTTGCACCACATACCACCATTATGACTGATATTAAAATACACAAGTGTAGGCCTATCCTATTCAGCTACTCACAGTTCACGCAGGAGGCAAATGTATTCCTAATAAGAATGTTATGTATTGTTGTTTGTTGTCAGTCACAGCCACACTGTAAAGAGGGTTAGCACAAGCTATATTTGTATTAAATGATACTTATTTTCAGTAAATATGCCCAGATAATAAGTGTAATTTGTTTAGATTATTTTACCTATTACAAGCAAAAAATATCTTGTATTAATTTTTGTTGTCATTTTTTGCAGTGCAGTAGGGTAAAAATATAAAGGGATAATGCCAATATAGTACAGTTTCCCCCAAACAACAAAGTAGTCAAGTGTAAATGTTTTTTTTGTCAAAATAAATTAACCTGCAACATAAAATGCATCTAAAGTAGGCCAATATTAAAACCTGTTTTTATTCTTTCAATTGTAGAAATTTAAATGACCAGCTTTGTAATATTACTATATATTGTTTAGAATGTGTGATAATCGTTTTAATTCACTCCCTCGAGTTGTCCAAATCCATCGCGAGCATAGTGTAAGAAGCTCTGGACAAATTAAGCACACATGATTCTAATTATTTTGGCAGGATTAGTTGATGTCAAATGTGTTGCGGTGTGACAAGAACAATGCGTGGCTAGTTGGCCTATCATTGAAGGTACATGAAAACTGGAGTTGGAAATCATTTGCCTAATCAAATACTTTATTATATCAAGCCATCCAGCCTGTGCAGGGGTTTGAGTGTCTGTCTGCCCCTCCCTGCACTCCTCCTCCAAAGGGTTCATTTCTCTCTAAGATGTTAGTTTGTATTTGATGATAAACCATAAGTCAGTCAGCGAGCAATTGGAAGATACTACTTTAATATTACCAATGCACTGTTGACTCTGCCTGTTGTGTTTATATTCCTGTCTGCCAATGACTTCCTCCTCTCACAAATATCGCTCTTCCTTTGGGAATGAGACCGGAGTCTTGCAAAAATATAAATTATTTTTGGAGTCACAACCCAGAAAAGGAGTCGACATTCAGAAAAGGAGTCGACATTCAGAAAAGGAGTCGACATTCAGAAAAGGGGTCGACATTCAGAAAAGGGGTCGACATTCAGAAAAGGGGTCGACATTCAGAAAAGGGGTCGACATTCAGAAAAGGAGTCGACATTCAGAAAAGGAGTCGACATTCAGAAAAGGGGTCGACATTCAGAAAAGGAGTCGACATTCAGAAAAGGGGTCGACATTCAGAAAAGGGGTCGACATTCAGAAAAGGAGTCGACACTGGGAGTCGAGTAGTAAGGAGTCAGTTAATCAAATCTTTGGGAATCGACTCTCCACCACTACTAACTTATATTTCAGAGTTTTCTCCGTGTACCACTAACAGGAGCACCAAAATCAATGCAAAAGAGGAACCAGAATTGAAACCTGTGTGACCCCTTTATGAATACTCTAAAAATCTGATTTTATCCCATCAGCAACAAGAGCCTGTGATCTGTTGCTAAGATAATTCTGAAACCATACACAAGTGTCTACAGCTAACCCCAAATGAGTTAAGATTTTTAAACAGCAGTGAATGATCACCTGTATCAAATGCTTTTGAAAGGTCAATAAATAAGGCAACACAGTTTATTTAGTGGCTGTGATGGTACTGTGCCCTGGTCTGAAACCAGACTGATATTTATTTAATATGGAGTTGTCTGATATGACAGAGTGCAGCTGAACATTTAGACAATACAATTTAGAGATAGCGCTATAATTATAAAGGCCACAAGTACCACCACCTTAGTGTAGGGACAAAACATAGGAGTTTTCCAGATATTTGGAATAACCCCAGAGGTCAACGTAAGGTAAAAATATCTGTAAGTGCAACAGCTCTTTAGTAACTCTAAATAACATAATAGCTCTCTCTTTATGGTGGCAGGAAATGGTATGTGAAACTTTCAGAGTTACTTAAATGTCTGCATGAAAATCAGAAACAAGTCACAACAATAGAACTACCGCTAATAACACAATCATTGTATTTTTCTTGTCTATACTAAAGTCATTGTTTAAAGATTCACAGTGAGGGTTGGAGTAAGTATTAAAGCAACAATTTTGCTACTCTCTGTAAGAGTGGCTGTCCTACAAATGACTGCAAGGGCACAGTGCAAAATGCTCAATGCCTTTAAGAAGAAACCTATTTTCAACTAAAGACGTACAGACCTTGTTGTTGACGAGCCTATGATACACTAAACAAGAATGGAGTTCAGGGGAGAAAGCCAAGGAGACAGCGACTGCAGTCCAAAAGAATTTACAATTGCTGAAAGTCGGAACTTCTCAAGAGCACCTGTAAAAATTGGGTTCATTAGGGTTTGGGGCTGCTTTGCTGCCTCAGGGTCTGTACAGCTTGCTATCATTGACAGAACTGCAAATATGTATCAAGGCATTTTACAGGAAAATGTAAAGGGGGATAGGAAGCTCATCAAAATGGTTTTAACAGAAGAAAACACAGTAAGTGTGTGGCTTAGGCAGAGTCCTCAACTCAACCCTATTGAGATGGCAAACCACACCAGACATCAAGAATATTACTGAGCTGAAAAGGTTTAGTAAAGAGGACTGGTCGAAAATTCCTCCTGCACATTTTGCAGGTCTGATCCGCAACTACAGAAAGCATTTGGTTGAAATTATATCTGCCAAAGGAGGGTAATCCACTTATTAAATCTAAGGGTTCACATACTTTTTCCACCTTTCACTGTAAATGTTTACACAGGGTGTTCAATAAAGACAGAAAAATCTATAAATATTTGACTGTGCTTGTCTATTGTAGTGACGTAGATGAAGCTCAGATTACATTTTACATGTAGAAACTCCGATTATTTCAAAGGGTTCACATACTTTCCTTGCAAATGTATATTCGGCTAAATAAATAATATGTTTTCGCGAAATCTGTTATTGTTAAGTCAAATGTCATAAATCGAGCAATGAAGAATCAAATTAATGAGATTTGGAACAAAAAATGTTCCCTCAAATTATATTAAATAAAGGTGAAGAAGTATGTTTAAAAAAAGTTCAAAAAGCTGCTATGAGAAAAAAAGTAGGAAAATCCAGACTCTAGAAGATATATGAATATAAAGCCAGGCCAGGCTGTATATTACTTTAAGTATAAAGAACCGTTATGATAAGGCTTTGTTAAATATTTAAACTGCACGGCTAATACAATTTAACTTTTCCCATCAATCTTAGTTCTGCTTTGAGAGGGTGCCATCTATTCTAATGGAAACGTCTCCCCTCTGATCAGATTTATGACAGACCGGAGACTCCAGAGAGGAGAGCCCAGAGATAACTACTAGCATCCAGGCAGGCAGCCCTCCGTTTTTACAGCAGGCAGACAGGTAATGCAGGCGTCCTAGGGAAAGACCTTGATAAGCTCTCCAATGCCGTTGTTGTTCCTTAAACTAAACTAAAATATGCATGTGAGTCAAAGTGATGTTTTGTTACCCGACTGTGTATTCATTTATGTTATTGGAGTACAATAGCGAAGGCTAACCATTTCCCTGCAACACCAAACTGGGCAGGTAAGACTTGACACCGGAGCAATCCATGAAAACAGAGAGGAGATGAGGGAGATTGGCTGAGAAAGAGAGGACAGATGGGGGTATGCACTTAAAGGATAGAGGACAACAATAAGAGAGGAGAAACATAGTGGACAACAGGAGACAAAGGAAGAGAAAGCAGGATAGAAGTGATGGAAATTAAACCCTGCCAATGGACAAAGAAAGACAAAGAAAATGAAAACTCATTATGCATATGAAAATAATGCAATTCTGTTTCTATTAATGAGTGTTCAATAAATAACAGAGTGCTAGAGAGTCTGTACCCAGGTGAGTGCATGAAGGTGCTGTCAGGGCGCCTTGCTATAAATATTAACTAATGAGTCACAGGGAGCTAGCACGTCAGAGGCTGAGGCACTAACTGTGGCACACTGTATCGCTGAGCGTGCCTGCATGTCTGTGTGCACGTGTGTGTGTGTGTGTGTGTGTGTGTGTGGGGGGGGGGGGTACTCACTAGGGATCCACTGAGGAAAAGGTCACTGTTGTACTTCACTTACAGCTCAGTAATTAAACTCTCTTCCTATTTCAGTTGCTTCTCCCCCCTCCTCTCGGCACATCGCATTGACAAAGAGGAAGCCCACGCAAACAAAAACCACCGACCCCAGGTTGCCAGACCCAGAGAGCCGGGGTACAGACGCTGCAGCGCTTGGTACGGTGGCCGCTGTGGTGCTCCAGCGTCTGTCTTTGCCGGTTCTGGGAGCAGCTGTGCCGCCAGGCTTCTAGGAACACTGATGTACGCCGACAAGCCCTGAGATTTGTTATCAAAACAATCCACCGCTAATTTGTCTTAATGAGCCATCGCATCCGGGCCGACACTCATTTGGCTCTGTGCGAGGAGAGCAGCCAAACAGACAAAAGGCATGGGGCCCTTCTGTTTCCTCGGATGAGATGGATACTGGTCCCGCCATTTAGAAAATACATCCCTGGTGAAAGTTTCGTGAACATTTCGAGGTATGTCGTGCTACTTAGGGTTTGAGAATTTGTTTCCCCTTTGAAGACAGCTAGAGAGCTCGACGTGGCAGCGAATGTCAATTGGCGCTACAGGTTCACGTAGAAGAGATGGGTTTGACTCCCAACAGGCATGTTCACTGGACAGCTTGTCTTCTAGCAGTCAATTTCATCACGCATTTGTCGTTAGACTCCTTTATTGTTCTAAACTTAATGTTAAACAAAGGCCTTTATAATTTTCTAGACTTGGTGTCCTTACTGTTTGCTAATTACGACAATGTGAGTAGATGACAGTGTCAATACCGTAATCACTATCCCTGGAGTGTGTTTTCTAGAAGCTAAGGCGAAACTTCTCAGCTCGTTAGCGTGTGCTAACGAAGCACTGAGCCACGGATCTGACATGGGGGCGGCCGCAGCCGTGTGCTGCGCGCGCCTCGCCGGCCTTAATTAGGATAATTAAATTAGTGCGCTGATGGACGAGGGGCCGGAGCGCTGTCACGACCCCCTCGCTCGTCCCTAACTGACAGCCAGCACAGGCCAAGCCCCCTGACTACAAAAAACTTCAGCTGCCATTAATGTCGTTGGGTGTAATGCGCTCACACAAACACACAAACGCAAACCTGAAAGACAGTACACATTGCTTTATCCAACTTGGTTTGTACACGTACGTAGCGTGCTCAATCACATTTCTATCAAAGTGAGAAGCAGACATTTAATAGGGCTATCAATAGAACTAAAACTAATCCAACCAAAACCTAACTTTAACTTAAACTACGCCAAGACTCTAATTCTAAATCCCTAAACAATAATCACTTTTTGTTAGAGAAGATCAAGGCTGTAGTAGTAATGTTACAGTCCTCACTTTGATAGGAATTCAACTGTTGTTTCCCTGTAATGAGAATCTCTGGCCTGAAAACCTATAACCACAGATGCAGAGTTACGCAACAGCAACGTAGCATGTTTACATGCAGCCTAATCACACACACACACACACACACACACACACACACACACACACACACACACACACACACACACACACCCCGGACAAAAACAAATGAGTCCTCTTCATTTGGCCGTATTCAGAAGCTAATGCATTTAGATGACTGTGTATGCCAATTATTTTTAATGGTTAATGTTCTGGTCACTCATGCAGTGGGATCTCTTTTATCCTCGTGCAGACATTGCAACTCGTTGGCTTTGCTGCTTTATTTGATTTACAACAAGCCCAGTTATTATTTAACTCTTACTTCGAACTCCCCATTCCCACTGGAATCATGTCACATTAGTGTGAATCAACGTTTACTTACAGCTTAGGGACTGATAGCCTATACGATCATACTTTATAATGTATGTATTTACATGGAGCGACTGTAAATTATCTTGCACAGATCGTATGGCTAACAGAAATCAATGCAGACTTAAATAAAGTGAGACCATGGAATATCAACACAACGTAGCAAAAGATCGATACACAGAATATGTTTAGGAATGATTTCCATTTCACAAATTGCATTTTCACCCGTTTGCTTCCCTACACCTTCTGCCATGAATTAAGACGAGCAGGATTTGCAACACATTTACAATTTGTGTTTTAACACGCGATGCATCTGCAAAATGAACATCGATGGCCAGATAAATAATGGAATTCGAAGACAGAGTATATCTTATATGAACCAGCACCACTTCTGTGCAGCCATTTCCCAATAAAAACCAAACAACAGTATTAAAAACAAAAACAACAGGTCATCTTCAGGCAAACATATCCAGCGCTAACACTAATACTGGTAGATACGTTCACCTAATAGTTCCAGAGTCGTGAGGGGAATTGAACCCAACAACACATTCCCCAACCCAAAACGTCAACTTTCACTCAGCAAAATGCAGTCGTGCACTAGCCCATTTGAGCGCAGCAGAGAGGAACACATGGGACCGAGGAGCAGAAATGTTGCTGTTCCATCAACAGGAGATTACACTGAGGGGGGGCCCGGGAATTAGTAGGGGGGGCTGAAATCAAGCGATAGCCTCGGACCAATTATTTTTCTGTCGAGCATCTTAACGGCGTCCTCCTCCGGTGAAGGCAAGAGCGCGCCCCGCCCCGCGTTGTCGTTACTCGAGTCCTCCGACTCCAAATTAAGGTCACGGAAAGTAGTAATTATGGAAAATGTGCAGCTTGGATATGAGAGGGAACGGAGGCTAATTCAGGCAAACTTAAGCGTGCGTGCGCTCGCGTGCTTGCGCCTGACATGTGCGCGCAGACACAGACCTCTGGGCAGAGAACTGCTGTCAAAGCGCGGCTGCAGCACAAAACATTAAAATAATCATTTGGGTACTCATCAATGAATTCCACTGTAGTGGATAATTAAAAAGCGTGATTAATTGAGGATAATGAAATGACAAATGCAAGGAGACAGTGTCAGTAATAATAAGGGATTTTTGCTCTCATTTAACACAGATTATGAAGCGATTACGCACCCACACGTAACTCAAGACACGCACATGTACACGGAGCACACGCGCTGAACCACTCTGGTTAAGCTGGGCTTCAGCCAACAGTGTATTAATTAGCAGTGTAACAGTAAGGTATTTAGGGTACAACACTCTCTGACGGGGTGGCAGCGACAGCAAAGTGACTCACCGTCTTTGGGGAGGCGTCTTCTGCCGCTGCGCTCACGTTAACAGCATTAGCCTGTGATAATCGCACTGTACATAAACACGCCCCCCCCCCAGGCCTTCAAATCCCAGAGTGCTTTGTGCTGCAGGACTGGGTTGTCCCAGACGGGGAATAGGTGAATCAAACATATTCCAGCTGATTTCCCTGGAGTGGGACTAGTTTTGGAAGGAGTCTGTAACAAACCAATTTTGCATTATGTATAAATTCATATATAAACCTTGTAATTCTCAAAAGCAATCAACAGATTCATGTTGGAAACAGGAAAATGGCAGGTATTCGGACTTCAAGAGTTGTTCTGATCGGGTTCCGCCTAGCGCAGTGGGCTATGTTCTGACCGGGGTCCGCGTGGTGTAGTGGGCTATGTTCTGACCGGGGTCCGCGTGGTGTAGTGGGCTATGTTCTGACCGGGGTCC
>JACXGM010005530.1:16268-35293 GCA_016801145.1 Umbra pygmaea | reverse complement strand
ATACCTCTACACTCTTGGTCGCAGCATACCTCTATGGTCTTGGTCGCAGCATACCTCTACTTTCTTGGTTACAGCAACAACAAGCGCTGACATCAAGCTCAGTCCAATGATGCTGTGACACACTGGCCCAGAACATGACAGACCCTCAACCTCTAGAGTACATGCCTCAATGTAATGCTCCATTGTTTGAGAATACATTGAGTCTGACCATCAGCCCTGCTGAGACAAAACCGTGAGTTGTCAGTCACATTATATCAGTCCTGTCTGGTCCAGCGACGAGGGTTTGTGTCTATAGGAAACAAAGTTGTTGACGGTTGTGTCTGGTGATGACCTGCCAACAGGCCTACAGGCCCTCAGTCCAGCCTCTCTCAGTCTGTTTGCAGATAGTCTGAGCACTGACGGAGGGAATGTGCATTTCTGGTGTAACTCAAGTACCGGTCCCACAGGTGTAATGTTGGATGTACCAATCCTGTGCCACTGCGAGGAAGATTATTTGTCCTTCCTGTCACCCTATAGTACTGTCTTAGGCGTTTTCCTGCCCTGGCCACATCTACAGTCCTCATGCCTCTTTGCAGCAATCCTAGGGCATGTTCACGCAGGTGAGCAGGGATCCTGGGCACATTTCTCTTGTTGTTTTTGAGTCTGTAAGGTCTATTTGGTGTCCTAATATTTTCATAACTTTGACCTTAATTGCCTAGTGTCTGTAAGCTTTTGGTGTCTTAATCATCGTTCCGCAGGTGCATGTTCATTAATTGTTAATAGTTTATTGGACAAGCATGGAAAACACTGTTTAAACCCTTTACTACTAAGATTTATTTATTTAGATTTTTGAGGTTATGAATTATCTTCCAAATATGGTGTCCTGAAAAAACGACGTTACTTTTTTGCTGAGTTTATATAAATAGGTTAATTAATGTAGTCCTAAAGAAGATATAAAGCTATTGAAATGCATATGAAATGCAATATATACTTACGTTCTCAGGAAACTATTTTACAAACCTGAATTATGTTATATGCCAACATATTTCGTTTTTTTTACGTTTGAACTGCACGTTTCGTTATTAGGCTATATTTGTATATATTTTAATTACGTTGCTCCAGTACATTTCGTTTAGCGGATTTATGTGAGAACATTCCATACATTCCATAGCGTTCGAAATTATATTGCAACAGTCACATTTAAGGTTAGGTAGGAGGATACTAACGGTTAAGGTTAGGCATGAGGTTACTAACGGTTAAGGGTAGGCATAAGGTTACTAATGGTTAAGGTTAGATATGACGTTACTGAGGTTAAGGTTAGAATTAAGATTAGGGTTAACATTACGAAAACCGATAATCGCGTGTCTGCATAACGCAAGCAATGTAGAACAAAACACACACAAAGTGCCGGTCTGGATTTGAACTCGCAAACACTGGCATGCAAGCCCGTCCACCATCCCCGACCTCCAACCTAGCAAAAACTATGCTATTTACATGCTACGTCATGATCTTCATATGTTCATATTTAATGTTATTCGAGTGTTCAATTTAGTTCCCTACAAACGTAATTGACCCTCTCATACGTTCATATTTCACATATTTCGGTTTTACAAAATAGTTCCCTCAGAACGTATTTCATGTGATTTAGGGCTGATTTAATACATTTTGGAATAAGGGTGTTACATAACAATATGTGGAAAAAGTGAAGCGCTGTTAATACTTTCCGGATGCACTGTATATAAGCACTTAATTCTCAGCAGTACTATATATATATATATATAATATATATATATTATATATATATATATATAGTACTGCTGAGAATTAAGTGCAGCAAAGTATTGTGGGAAGGACAGGGGACATAATCTGTGTTTTGGGAAGATATGAAGAGAGACACAGGGATGAGGGAGAGGGAGAGACAGGAGTGTAAGTGCCAACTGAAGTTGAGTGGACACACAGGGGTTGATGGTCTGCACTATTTTGAGCCTCTCCTTGAGATAAGCCCAGGCAGAGCCTGTCCTGTTTACAGGCTTGAAAATAAAGCATACCGTGCAGATAGACAATCTTCCTGGAGTTTTTTTAGGTTATTCATCCAGATTTTCACCAGATTGGTGTAGAATATTTGTCAAAATTATAAACAACTCAATTATTGACGTAAAACATTTTTGTATATGTATATATATATATATATATATATATATATATATATATATATATATATATATATATATATATATATCAGCCCTAAATCACAGTAAATACGTTCTGAGGGAACTATTTTGTAAAACAGAAATATGTCAAATATGAACGTATGAGAGGGTCAATTACGTTTGTAGGGAACTAAATTGAACACTCAAATAATATTCAATATGAACATTAGAAGATCATGACGTAGCATGTAAATAGCATAGTTTTTGCTAGGGCGGAGGTCGGGGATGGTGGACGGGCGTATAAATCTGCGACTTGCATACCAGTGTTCGCAAGTTCAAATCCAGACTGGAACTTTTTGTGTTTTGTTTTACAGACACGCGAATGTCGGTTTTTGTAATGTTAACCCTAACCTTAACCTCAGTAACGTCATATCTAACCTTAACCGTTAGTAACCTCATGCCTAACCTTAACCGTTAGTATCCTCCTACCTAACCTTAACTATGAATGTTGCAATATAATTTCGAACGCTATGGAATGTATGGAATGTTCTCGCATAAATCCACTAAACGAAATGTACCGGAGCAACGTAATTCAAGTACAAATATAGCCTAATAACAAAACGTGCAGTTCAAACGTAAAAACACCCTAAATAGGTTGGCATAGAACGTAATTTAGGTTTTCAAAATAGTTTCCTGAGAACGTAATATGGGAGAAATTCTGAGATTTACGGTTGATATATATATAAAAGTCATGGTCAAAGGTTTTGGTCTCTACAAAGTCTGCTGCTTCAGTGTTCTTAGATCTTTTGTCAGTAGTTGCTATGGTATACTGAAGTATAATTACAAGCATTCCATAAATGTCAAAGGCTTTTATTGATAATTACAGTCAATTTATATAAAGAGTCAATATTTGCAGTGTTGACCCTTCTTTTTTAAGACCTCTGCAATCCACCATGGCATGATGAGGCAACAGCCTGTGTGAAAATGTGTATTTGTGACATTCTCAAAACTTTTAACCACAACTGTATATATGAAAAACAAGAACTACTCAAAGACAAAGACTGACTTGATAATTTTTTTTCTTCCTATATTCCTTATAACAGCCACCCCCATTTTAAGGACGCTCATCAGGCATTGCCTGCACTGTAAACCTGAAAGTAAGCAGAACTCATAAAAATTAAGGTAACTGATTACTTCAAAATTTTTGAGTTCATGACATTAACAGTCACTGTGTCCTGCCATCATTTAACTGTTTTGACAACATTTCTAATGAAAATGTACAAAGAGAGACTCTGAAAAACATCACACTGATTAAGGGAAAGCAGTTTCAAGTCACTGTAAATCTTTTATGGACAGTATTTTGTTCGTAAAGCTGCACATATTCTTATACTAACTTGAAATGTTTAAGTTTCATGAACTCAAAAACGAAAAACATTGTTCAAGTCACATACAATGTTTGAAGGTATTTTAAGTATTCTGAACTCAATTGAATTACTTCATGAATTTAAAACTTTTTGAAGTAATCAGTTACCTTAATTTTTTGCGTTCTGCTTACTATTCAGGTTTACAGTGTGGGTTGGATGTTCTGTGAAGGAAATATTCTCATTATTCATGAGAGTTAAGCAGTGTCAAACAAACCACTTAATTGAGTTGAAACTTGCACTTTACTATGTATGTTTGTATGCCATTAATCGTATCCAATAGCAAAATACAAAATACAGAACCTTTCAGGAACTGGGACCTGGTGATAAGGCCTAAACTGGAAACGTACAAATCATATTTTTCTTCAAGGCAAACATATAGTGAAGATCTTACAAAAAGGAAATATTTACAAAATCAAAATGTCTGTTTTCTCTTTAAATTCAACACTCCATGGACGTTGGAGGCATTTTTCTTCGTCATGGAGTCCAAAGGGGCAATCAGCCTCCCATCACCTTAAGGTCTGTGTGTAACTGTTCAGTTGGATTTGCCCAATGTCAATTTTTTAACCAAGTATGTCCATCCTCTTGCAGCTTCCAGAAAATAGTGTAGAATCCAGAGCCTTTACCAGAAACACAGCTCCTCACTGCATTTACCAGAGACACAGCTCCTCACTGCGTTTACCAGAGGCACAGCTCCTCACTGTTATTTACCAGAAACACAGCTCCTCACTGTGTTTACCAGAGGCACAGCTCCTCACTGTTATTTACCAGAAACACAGCTCCTCACTGTGTTTACCAGAGACACAGCTCCTCACTGTTATTTACCAGAAACACAGCTCCTCACTGTATTTACCAAAGACACTGCTCCTTACTGCAGTCAACAGAGACACAGCTCCTCACTGCATTTACAAGAGAAACAGCTGTAAAGTTATTTGCATCTATTACAGTAGGTATAGGAATTAAACATGTAAAAGCTGCACATATTCTTATACTAACTTGAAATGTTTAAGTTTCATGAACTAAAAAACGAAAAACATTGTTCAAGTCACATACAATGTTTGAAGGTATTTTAAGTATTCTGAACTCAATTGAATTACTTCATGAATTTAAAACTTTTTGAAGTAATCAGTTACCTTAATTTTTTGCGTTCTGCTTACTGTTCAGGTTTACTGTGTGGGTTGGATGTTCTGTGAAGGAAATATTCTCATTATTCATGAGAGTTAAGCAGTGTCAAACAAACCACTTAATTGAGTTGAAACTTGCATTTTACTATGTATGTTTGTATGCCATTAATCGTATCCAATAGCAAAATACAAAATACAGAACCTTTCAGGAACTGGGACCTGGTGATAAGGCCTAAACGAAACGTACAAATCATATTTTTCTTTAAGGCAAACATATAGTGAAGATCTAACAAAAAGGAAATATTTACAAAATCAAAATGTCTGTTTTCTCTTTAAATTCAACACTCCATGGACGTTGGAGGCATTTTTCTTCATCATGGAGTCCAAAGGGGCAATCAGCCTCCCATCACCTTAAGGTCTGTGTGTAACTGTTCAGTTGGATTTGCCCAATGTCAATTTTTTAACCAAGTATGTCCATCCTCTTGCAGCTTCCAGAAAATAGTGTAGAATCCAGAGCCTTTACCAGAAACACAGCTCCTCACTGCATTTACCAGAGACACAGCTCCTCACTGCGTTTACCAGATGCACAGCTCCTCACTGTTATTTACCAGAAACACAGCTCCTCACTGTGTTTACCAGAGACACAGCTGCTCACTGTTATTTACCAGAAACACAGCTCCTCACTGTATTTACCAAAGACACTGCTCCTTACTGCAGTTAACAGAGACACAGCTCCTCACTGCATTTACAAGAGAAACAGCTGTAAAGTTATTTGCATCTATTACAGTAGGTATAGGAATTAAACATGTAAAAGCTGCACATATTCTTATACTAACTTGAAATGTTTAAGTTTCATGAACTAAAAAACGAAAAACATTGTTCAAGTCACATACAATGTTTGAAGGTATTTTAAGTATTCTGAACTCAATTGAATTACTTCATGAATTTAAAACTTTTTGAAGTAATCAGTTACCTTAATTTTTTGCGTTCTGCTTACTATTCAGGTTTACTGTGTGGGTTGGATGTTCTGTGAAGGAAATATTCTCATTATTCATGAGAGTTAAGCAGTGTCAAACAAACCACTTAATTGTGTTGAAACTTGCATTTTACTATGTATGTTTGTATGCCATTAATCGTATCCAATAGCAAAATACAAAATACAGAACCTTTCAGGAACTGGGACCTGGTGATAAGGCCTAAACTGGAAACGTACAAATCATATTTTTCTTCAAGGCAAACATATAGTGAAGATCTTACAAAAAGGAAATATTTACAAAATCAAAATGTCTGTTTTCTCTTTAAATTCAACACTCCATGGACGTTGGAGGCATTTTTCTTCGTCATGGAGTCCAAAGGGGCAATCAGCCTCCCATCACCTTAAGGTCTGTGTGTAACTGTTCAGTTGGATTTGCCCAATGTCAATTTTTTAACCAAGTATGTCCATCCTCTTGCAGCTTCCAGAAAATAGTGTAGAATCCAGAGCCTTTACCAGAAACACAGCTCCTCACTGCATTTACCGGAGACACAGCTCCTCACTGCGTTTACCAGAGGCACAGCTCCTCACTGTTATTTACCAGAAACACAGCTCCTCACTGTGTTTACCAGAGACACAGCTCCTCACTGTTATTTACCAGAAACACAGCTCCTCACTGTTATTTACCAGAAACACAGCTCCTCACTGTGTTTTCCAGAGACACAGCTTCTCACTGTTATTTACCAGAAACACAGCTCCTCACTGTGTTTACCAAAGACACTGCTCCTTACTGCAGTTAACAGAGACACAGCTCCTCACTGCATTTACAAGAGAAACAGCTGTAAAGTTATTTGCATCTATTACAGTAGGTATAGGAATTAAACATGTATTTTATTGACAGACTAATATTGAGCTTTGCTGTTTAATGCATTCTCTCAGCTTACGTCTTACTGCCCAAAATAAACACACTTATTTAAACCATGTTCCATATCCATTACCCTCAGCTTTGTGACAGATTGGTAAATACGCTAATGGCACAATAAATTAAGAAGAAATGTTGGTGCTTATGGTAAGATACAAGAGATGTACAGTGTTGATATGACTGATATTTCATGTGATGTATATATATGTCCAATTCGAAAATTGGAATGCGTACAGGCATGTGGCCAAATCAATCAAGACAATTTGAACATATACTCAAAAATCTTGAAAGCAGAAGATAATTGTACATGTACTTCAGATATGGCACTGGGCCATATCTACCAAATCTACTGACAGCTGATATTCCCAGTAAAACAATAACGGGTATGAACATGTACACTTTCCTAACCCCAAATTCTCCCCAGAAATGAGCTTGAGGTCATAAGTGAAACTCGGTCATATTTGCAGATATCTGTAGTTTTAACACCAGTGGGTAGTATATCTCCCGACTTCAATGCATATCAAAATGTTCCCAATCCAGAGGAAAGACATATCCCAAAAACGACATTTGAGACCAGGACATTTGGAAAGTATCCGCTCAATATTCTAGTGTATCACCCTAATATATTTAAATATTTGGACTGAAAAATAACCATTTTGCCCAATGTCATTTAAAGAACTTCATCTACCTCCCTCCTGAAAAAGTTAGACAAACAGTAGTCTATAACAGTGCCATCTGGTTGTAACCAATGCCACATTTAACACCCACCACTGCAACCTACTGTATATGCACTAGTGGCCTGGTCCTCACTACACACAATGCCTGTCCCACTGGTATCACCTCATATATATGTAAATTCTACACATAACCCCTCCGTACCTCAACTCTCTTCTCACCATTGCCTTACCCACTCATAACCTGTGCTCAAGCAGGTACATATCCCTAGTCACCCCAAAAGCCCACACCACCTTTGGCCGAAACTCCTTCCAGTTCGCAGCATCATACGACTGGAATGAACTACAAAAGACTCTGAAACCTGTGAACACCATTTTCCTCACCTCCTTTAAGTCACGATTATCAGAGCTTCAGTCTGAGCAACGCACATGCTAATATACCCCCCCCCACGCACACTACCTCTGCCCATTTGCTCTAGTGCTTTGTTTTGTTTCATGGTGCCTTTGCTCGTTCTGATCTGCACAGTATCTCATTTGCACAATATCCTCTTGCACAGTTATGCTCAGTGTTAATTACTCCATTGTATTTGCCTTGCCACTTTACATACCAACTTGAACTACCTCTGTAATACAGAAACTGTTGTACTACTTGTACATCGTTTACTCTGAAGTTCTGCAACTTGTAATTTGTTTGTATTTTTGTTCCCCATAATTCACGTGTAATTTCTCCTCGCTGTGTTTACCAGAGACACAGCTCCTCAATGTAATTTCCTTTTACCTTAGTCAGTCATATGAGCCTCTGGGCTCTCATGGTTCATGTTCATGTTTCGTTGTTCATATCTTTCTGTCTATCCCTCACTTTCTCTCATCAGTTTCATTTTCAATGTGAAGGGATTTACCGGTATTTGCACAGGAAACATTGTTTTACTTGTCCAATACAAGTGGAATAAAGCAAATGTAAATTAAATAAAACATTTCAAGTTAACATTAAACATGGGATTTAAAAGAATAAGGCATTTCAAATGGTACATCATGAGGTACAGTACTATCATGGTTATGTTTACAATAGGCATGGAAGGTTTTAGCCTGGGGCTAAGCAAGTGTTCACACTTTCACATTTCAAAATGGGCTAGATCAGCCCAGGGCAAGCTAGCCCTGTTTTGGGGCAGAGTTGCACCAGTTTACAGGGCTAGCCACAGAAACACAGTGCCAAAGTAACCATTGTGAAACAAGGTTAAGAACAGAGCATTCAATGTTTACTGTTGAATCATATCAGATAACATGTAAAATGGTGCCTGTTATGGAATTGGTCTGTAAGCGTAGGATTAACAAACCTTAAATGACTTAGAGGCTGTTCTCTAGGATCCTGTCTCTTTAGACAGCCTTACTCTGGAGGCAGGGGCGCTGTATAGGGGACAGTTAAGACGATTATAAGGGCCGTGAATGTCAGGGGCCCTAAAATATTATTATAACGTTACATGAAAAATATTTAACATTAAATTCTTAACCTATTCACCTATTCTATATTTTTTCTTGTATGTAAAAAGTAAACATTCAAAGAAGCCTCTGTATTGTGCATTGCGCACCCCTCACCTCCACATTAAATGGTTCAGTCCTGTCCTCAAACGAGGCCCAAACGTACTTGCTAGCAGTGAAATTAACCTGTTAGAATTGTCCATAGTGAAACAGCCTACTTTTGCTCAGCTAACATTAGTTACTTAATATCTTCACAGAATACTCAGTGAATACACAGTGAATCTGGCACAAGATGAAATAAAGAAAATACATAGTTTAAAAAAGCCATACATTTGGTGCTGGAAACACTTCTAATCATGTTCGTCAAGGGAGGACAACATATTTCCAAAATATTTGAATGATAAAGTGAACAGCCAAGGAGCTATACACTATTTTGTAAGAGGAGCCCAAGTGTCTTTCACAATTGTGCCCAAATGTACCCTTGTGTCCAAATTAATAATGTTCATATAAATAACTATAAAACATGATATGGTTACAATTTTTTTTAAACACACCTATTCATACAAATGGCCAAGTTAGCAGCCAACAATGACCTAGTGTCAAATGCAAAACCAAAAAATAAAAATGTATTTGAAAAATAAGTTTCTATTCTCACAAAACACACCTATTCATGAATATACCATGTTCCAAATTACTATACAAGTGATATTTTACACTGATTTACCGAAATAGTCATTACGAATGACAGTCAGTATAATTTCCAAGTCATAAACCATTAGGGGATAAGTCAAATTTCATTGAACAAACCACCCAATGAAAACAGTATTTTTTATAAAAAAATTAAAATGCTTTTCCAACTTATTATGCACAATAGAGTTTAAAAACATTTTATAGGTTTTAAAGAACTGAAAATGGTAATTTGTTGAATTTGCAGAATTATGAGGACATATTTACTGGAATCAAAAGTTATTTCAATCAAACACATCTTAACAGGGCAAGTTACATGTTAACATAGGACCTCTTCTTTGATATCACCTTCACAATTCTTGCATCCATTGAAGTTGTGAGTTTATGGAGAATTTCTGCTTAAATGTCTTTGCAGAATGTCAGAATAGTCTCACAGAGCTGCTGTTTTGATGCAAACTGTCTCCCACCCTCATAAATCTTTTGCTTGAGGAAGCTCCAAAGGTTCTCAATAGGGTTTAGGTCAGGGGAGGATGGGGGCCACACCATGAGTTTCTCCTTTTATGTCCATAGCAGCCAATGACACAGTGGTATTATTTGTAGAATGAGATTGTCATGCATAAAGAAGATTTTGATATGGAAGGCACAGTTCTTCTTTTTGTACCATGGAAGAAAGTGGTCAGTCAGATACTCTATATACTTTGCTGAGGTCATTTTCACAACTTCAGTGACTCTAAAGGGGCATACCAGCTCTCTCCCCATGATTCTGGCCCAAAACCTGACTCTGCCACCTCCTTGATGATGTCGCAGCTTTATTGGGACATGGTGGCCATCCACCAACCATCCACAACTCCATCCATCTGGACCATCCATGGTTGCACTGCACTCATCAATAAACATGATTGTTTGAAAATTTGTCTTCATGTATTTCCGGGACCACTGCAACCATTTCTGCTTGTGAACATTGAATATTAGGTCTATGGACAACTGCAAGCCTCTGGGCGATCTTACACCTCGAGGTTTGCGGGTCTCCACAGGCAGCAGCAACTTCAAATACCTGTTTGTAAGCTGCTCTCTTAATCCAATGAATTTGTCTGGCAGTAATATTTCTCATTATGCCTTTATCTGCACAAACCGGTCTGTGCTCTGAATCTACCACAAATCTCTTTACAGTACGATGATCACGATTAAGTTTTTGTGAAATATTTAATGTTTTCATACCTTGTCTAAGGCATTGCACAATTTTATGCTTTTCCGCAGCAGAGATCCTTTTTCTTTCCCATATTGCTTGAAACCGTTGGCCTGCTTAATAATGTGGAACATCCTTGTTAAGTAGTTTCCCTTTCATTGTGCTCACCTGGCAAACTAATTATCACAAGTCCTGTGATTGATTTCAGTGATCAAAAGAGCCTGGAGACAAAATACCATACATGCCTTTGATTGAAAAACTAAATATTTAATGTTTATGACACAATTGCTAATTTTAATTTTAATAAGAATTTGGAACACAATGTAGATTAATGAATCTAATGTGAAAACAATCCACAGCATTCCAATCAAACAATTCATTGTTCAAATGTTTCGAAGCCAATGAAGTAGACAAACAATAAGCAGACTAAACACAAAGGCCTAATGGTTGTGGATTTTCAATTACAGAGAAATCTAGAGTTCTACAAAGGCTGTGCAGCCTAATGACATGTAAACAACATGTAAACCAACATGTAAACAACTGGATTAGAATAAGGAAAAATAATACAGGACAGTTGTGTAACTATGGATATGGATATTACAGAGCTACAGTATTCTTCATGGTTTATACACAATAATAAACTAAACATTAAACACGTTTTTCTTTTATTTTTTGGCTCTATATGACATCATGTATGAAAATCATTGTCTAGATATTTTGGGTTTTAATTGTTGATTTTGTAGCCACGAGGCTTTCAAATCAAAATCCATAAAGTTAAGTGTAAAAGGCCAAAATATCAACAAAGTGTCAAGCAGACTTTCTGTGGTTGTTTCTGACAGGATTGAAATGAAGATAGCTTCTTACATGTGAAGTTTTGGTAATATATGACAGAATATTTTTGGAGATCCCGCCTAGGTCGAAAGATTTGCCAGAAACATCTATCTATCTATGTATCTAATCTAGCCAACTTGCCTGACCTGAACACCATAGAGAGGAAAAAGAGAGACACCAGACCCAGCAATACTGATGAGCTGAAGGCCACTACCAAAGCATCTTGGACTCCCATAACATCTTAGGGGTGCCTAAGGCTGATTGCCTCCATGCCACGCCACTGGTGCAGATATTTGTGCAAAAGTAGCCCCGACCAAGTATTGAGTGCATTAATACATTTCAGAAAGTCCAAATTTCTGTATGATAAATTCTCTATCCTAATACTTTGAAAGAGTTTTTTATTTCTAAGAGCTATTATTTGTAATCATCAAGATTGAAACAGAAAAGGCTTGAAGTACGTCAGTTTATGTGTAATGAATCTAGAATATATGAACGTGTCCCATTTTGAATTAAATTATGGAAAACATATTCTTTTTTTAGATACACTTGTACTTGAAAATGCATGCCTCAAAGTAATTCTCCCTCTTTTGCTAGTCAGAACGAGATTGGAGAGAGTGATAGCATCAGATGGGCATCAGATAGCTCAGTGGTTTAAAGTCAGACTTGTAGTTGGAAGGTTGCCGGTTCGATTCCCAACTGCTAGATGTTGTTGTGTCCTTGGGCAATGCATTTAACTCTAAGATGTTCCAGTGGGATGTCCCTGTAGTCTATACTTCGGAGGAAAGCATCTGCTGAATAATTAAATTGTAAAGAATTGTAAAATTTCTTTTTGATGCATATTGCACATTTTCTGTTTATCCAATGAACCTCATTTCACTACCGAAATATTACTGTGTCCTTCAGTTATTTGATAGATCAAAATGAATTTGCTCATCCAAACACCCAATTATTTATAAATAAAAATCATTATGGAAATTGTCAGGGGTGCCTAAACTTTTGCATATGACTGTATCTGTTATCTTATCATTCTATTTATCTCCCCCATCTCCCCTCTCTTACCTCAAATTGTACCTCTAGGTCTTTTAATTAGAAGACTGCTATCTGTTGATGTAATCAACATTGAAAATAGACAGCTTTATGGACCGTGGAAAACCCATCCACACAGATATACACGTGAGCATAAAACACAAGCGGGTATGTGTCTGCTAGAATGTCACAAAACACGTGAGTGTAACATACAGTATGTACATTATGGTCTTAGCGCATGACTGCATCAGGGCCAGCTGGGGATAGGGGGGTGGGTTTGGGGGGTGCATGTCGGTATGTGAATGTTTGTCTGTCTATGCCTGCATCTGTCATAATTATAATACACAAATGTCAATGTTGCTGTTCAACAGAAGTCTAACATCTGTGGAACCTCCCTTGGTCTACCTGCTGCCAAAGACACTGTCTGATCCTGCAAAATATCACTATGGCGAGACAGTTGGCTTTCATCCAATCCAGTATTGATGAAGTGTCCCAAGCCTACAGTACAGTCATGGTGAGAACCAGGCATTAAAAAGCCTCTTAAACGCCTTTAAAGAAAAAACCTGCAGACATGCTTCTGACAGACGATGAACTCAAGCCGAACTCAGAAAAATTATAGCTGGTCTCTGTGGTGTAAATATCATTGATCATAAAGGAGAATGGAGGGAAAACCTCTGGCACCTGTTCCCTATCCGTCCATCTAACAACACTGTAGCCCCTCGCAAGACTTGTTTCAGTGTTGGTGCCCCCGCATTGCTGAAATGTATTTTAGGTGGTTTCATTTCACAACCCACCTTGCTCCTACATCTCCAGAATTACATCTGGAAATTCTCCAAAACTCCATGCGTTACCTGACGGATAACATGCTGAGTAAAAGGTAAACTAAAAATAGCTTTTCAATTGCTAAACCCACAGATTCCCTTCATCACTCAGAATAATCTGTCATCTGGAAGCCTCACTATGTACTCACAATTCTGAACCAGGATTATGCCCAATTTGTATTTACCATTACGCAAAAACCAGTGATTGTCTCAAACATTACGCATCAAATGCATGTTTATTGTCTATTGAACTCTTTTATTAACACACAGTCTAGTACAAAGAAAGGATTTGGGACTTCTTAATCATCACAAAGGTTTTTTCACTTTTACAAAAGGACAGAGTGAATACTTCATATTGACAAATGGGCCCAACCGTCCACCAAGGGTGCCTTAATGACAGACGGCTGATAACAATAGCTGGATCTGTTCTCCCATTCCAAGAGGGAGAATACAACGAAGGAATGCGAAGATTAACACAAGCTTCACAAAAATGGTGTGGTAGGATAGGAGGACAGACGGAGGTGTGGTAGAGAGACTCCTAAAACGGGAGGAGATAGAACATGAAGAGGAGCTTGTCGGCGACCGTGTCCCCAGACACTTCCACAGGCCAGCAGGCTGCTTCTGCCTGTCAGACGCCCTTCATAACGTGGTTAGCTAGCTACCCCCCCTGTCTGTAAGGGTGTATAGATTAACATTCTTTGGATGCTGACTTGAAGGTTTCTTTTTCTTTTCTTTTAATTCCTGCAATTCAATGCTGTTTTTTTACATTAAGAATCCATGTTTACTTGACAGAACACCTTTTCTTTAAGTTTTTGTACAAAAAACATTTTATTTTTTCTGACTAGATTATTAATCTGAAATTTTCCCCAAATTTGCCACTTACAGCAATTGATTTATAGATCTGGTACCCTTCTAACTTGGTGAATTACAAAAATTGTGCTCCCTTCTCCGACACCCACAACTGCAGTACCATTACTCAGTTACAAATACTGGCTTCAAGTCAAGCAATGTTTAGGAGTTAAAATTACTTTTTAAATTGGCTTGTGGTAATTGTGGCCAAGGGTGCTTTTCTCTATGCCCCTCACAGAACCAAACAAGATACACTTTACATTATGTTTTCAAGGAAATTCATTGGTATGTTGTTATGGATATGTTTGCTACGGGCCTCAGTGTTTCATCATGGCTTTCCGTGCAGATACTACCTGTGCTGCTCCAGCTTATTCACCACCTTAAAGGGGAACACAAACAATATTCTATAATTTGTCCATGTTCATAAATTGTTTGAAGTTCTTATTTGACGGTCTCCCTAATCAGTCAGCTCTCTCACTCAGGAAGAAGAGGTTCAAACTAGTGCAAGTGTTACCTCAGTAGGCTATATGGTTTTGTGCAGATGTATGCATTTCATACAACTTTGTGAAATAACTATCATTTGTTTGAAAAATGTATGTTCTTTCACAAAGAAAACCCCCAAATCTGGAAGCCCAATTGCTTTTGTTAAATAAAATATAGATTTTGTATGATAAATGTCAGTTGTGTGGTTTCTAAACACAACATATCATCGGTCCATCAATTATATATATTCTTAATCAGATATCCTCCCTGATTGAGAATATACACTACCCCAAAGGATTATTAGAAACACCCATCCAATTTCTCCTTAATGCATTGATCTACTTAACCAATCACATGGCAATTGCTTCAATGCATTTAGGGGTGTGGTACTGGTCAAGACAATCTCCTGAACTCCAAACTGAATATCAGAATGGGAAAGAAAGGTGATTTAAGCAATTTTGAGCGTGGCATGGTTGTTGGTGCCAGACAGGCCGGTCTGAGTATTTCACAATCTGCTCAGTTACTGTGATTTTCACGCACAACTATTTCTAGGGTTTACAAAGAATGGTGTGAAAAGGGAAAAACATCCAGTATGCGGCAGTCCTGTCGGCGAAAATGCCTTGTTGATGCTAAAGGTCAGAGGAGAATGGGCCGACTGCTTCAAGCTGATAGAAGAGCAACATTGACTGAAATAACCACTTGTTACAACCGAGGTATGCAGCAAAGCATTTGTGAAGCCACAGCACAACCTTGAGGTGAATGGGCTACAACAGCAGAAGACCCCACAGGGTACCACTCATCTCCACTACAAGTAGAAAAAGGAGGCTACAATTTGCAAGAGCACACCAAAATTAAACAGTTGAAGACTAGAAAAATGTTGCCTGGTCAGATGAGTCTCGATTTCTGTTAAGACATTCAGATGGTAGACTCAGAATTTGGCGTAAATAGGATGAGAACATGGATCCATCATGCCTTGTTACCACTGAGCAGGCTGGTGGTGGTGGTGTAATTGTTTGGGGGATGTTTTCTTGGCACACGTCGTTTTAATGCCACGTCCTACCTGAGCATTGTTTCTGACCATGTCCATCCCTTTATGGCCACCCTGTACCCATCCTCTGACGGCTACTTCCAGCAGGATAATGCACCATGTCACAAAGCTCAAATCATTTTCAATTGGTTTCTTGAACATGACAATGAGTTCACTGTACTAAAATGGCCCCCACAGTCACCAGATCTCAACCTAATAGAGCATCTATGGGATGTGGTGGAACTGGAGCTTCATGCCCTGGATGTGCATTCCACAAATCTCCATCAACTGCAAGATGCTAACTAATCAATATGGGCCAACATTTCTAAAGAATGCTTTCAGCACATTGTTGAATCACTGCCACTGTCACGGTTCCAAACGGTAATGGAAAGAGACAGGCGCGAAGGCTTCAATAATACAATTGTGTTTATTAAACAAAACTCAGATATAAACAAAACAGCCACGAGGGGCTAAACGATATTACACTGGATACAATGGAGACCTCTGACAGGACACGTAGACAGGATACATTGACCAACAGGGGAATGACAGAAACACGAGTGCTAAATACTAAAGCTAATCAGATACAATAGGGTACACCCGTGCCACTCAACATGTACACACCGTCCCACACTGATGACGTCAGACCACCCGAACACCTGTAAGACACAAAAGGAACACCAGGGGGAGCACAGACCAGGAGACATGAGGGAGCAACTCAATAGAACCATAAATAAACCACTGTATGCATATACTGAATACACTGAGAACGTAAGACACAACCACAGGAGACATCACTGAACACAAAAGGGGAAGCAAAGCACAACAAATACCGTCCACAATCCAGCCCCTTTAAGGCCGGATGTGACATAACCCCCCCTCAAAGCCCACCACACTGGGGTGGGCAACAAAATGGACCCGGTTGAAGAGGAACAGAGGGCCCTGGGTCAGGCGGGACAGAGGGCGGCCCGGGGTCAGGTGGGACAGAGAGGGGCCCGGGGTCAGGTGGGACAGAGAGGGGCCCTGGGTCAGGAGGGACAGAGAGGGGCCCCGGGTCAGGAGGGACAGAGAGGGGCCCCGGGTCAGAAGACACAGAGAGGGGCCCCGGGTCAGCAGGGACAGAGAGGGGCCAGGGGAAAGGAAGTTCAGGTGGCGGCCAGGGACAAGGTAGTTCAGGCGACCCGGGCAAAGGCAGTTCAGGTGGCGGCCAGGGACAAGGTAGTGCAGGCGGCCCCGGCAAAGGCAGGTCAGGCGGCCCGGGCAAAGGCAGGTCAGGAGGCAGGGTGTCCGGGAGCCCTGGCTCAAGCAGGGTGTCTGGGAGCCCTGGCTCAAGCAGGGTGTCTGGGATTCCGGAGGACGGCGTCGTCAGCGACGGGGGTCCGGAGGACGGCGTCGTCAGCGACGGGGGTCCGGACGGGGGTCCGGGCGTCAGCGACGGGGGTCCGGACAGAGGTCCGGGCGTCAGCGGCGGCCGAGCAGGGGGTCCGGACGTCAGCGGCGGCCGAGCAGGGGGTCCGAACGTCAGCGGCGGCTGAGCAGGGGGTCCGGACGTCAGCGGCGGCTGAGCAGGGGGTCCGGACGTCAGCGGCGGCTGAGCAGGGGGTCCGGACGTCAACGGCGGCTGTGTAGGGAGTCCGGACATCAGCGGCGGCTGTGCAGGGGGTCCGGAGGTCAGTGGTGGCTGTGCAGGGGGTCTGGAGGTCAGCGGCAGCTGAGACGGGGGTCTGGAGGTCAGCGGCGGCTGAGACGGGGGTCCGGAGGTCAGTGGTGGCTGCTCGCAGACAGCCAGTGGAGACTGTGGCGGTGGGCAGACTGCTGCCTGAGGCTCTGGCGGAAGGTAAGGCTCAGGCTCGGGGACAAGAAAAGGCTCAGGCTTCGCCGATGGGGTTGTAGCAACCTCTGGGTTTAGTGAGCCTTGAGCGGAAACAGCGGCCTCTGTTGGCCTGAAGGCTTGAGCGGAAACAGCGGCCTCTGGTGGCCTGGAGGCTTGAGCAGAAACAGCGCCCTCTGGTGGCCTAGAGGCTTGAGCAGAAACAGCGGCCTCTGGTGGTCTGGGCGTGGTGGAGACCTCTGGTGGTCTGCTGGCCTCTGATGGAGACTGTGGAGAGGCCATCTTTGGGAGAGGCCCGAACATACTCTCCAGCAGGCGGGTGAACCCCTGGTGATCCTCCAACAGAGGGTGGTTACCCTCCCACAGGGCCAAGGCGAAGGACACCGCCGACCCCTCCAGCTGGGAAATCGCGAGGGCCACCCTGTCCTTCTCCGCAAGGGGTCTCCTCTCCTGCCTTCTCACCAATCCCCTAACCAACCCTACCCTTGGTATGGGGTCCCCAACATGGGACCGAAAGGGAGCACTGGGGGGATAAACCGGGGCAGAAACAGGTGGCCTAGGGGGAGTAACAGAGGCCCTAGGGGCAGTAACAGAGGCCCTAGGGGCAGTAACAGAGGCCCTAGGGGCAGTAACAGAGGCCGTAGGGGCATCAACAGAGGCCCTAGGGGCATTAACAGAGGCCCTAGGGGCAATAACAGAGGCATTAACCGGGGCATTAACCGGGGCATCAACCGGGGCATTAACCGGGGCATTAACTGGGAGCCTAGGAGCAGTAGTAGGGATGCTAACCTTAAGACGGGGAGCCTGTGCGCTAGCTGGGGTAGCCTCACTACTAGCTGGGGTAGCCTCACTGCTAGCTGGGGTAGCCTCACTGCTAGCTGGGGTAGCCTCACTGCTACCTGGGGTAGCCTCACTGCTACCTGGGGTACATACACCAGCCGGGGAGTGGGGAGAGCTAGCCTTGCTGCTAGGAGGACTAGCTTTACTGCTGGGAGAGCTGGCCTGGGCGCTAACGGAGCTAACCCAGTGATCTTGTATGCTAACAGGGCGGCTGCAGCTAACCTGGACGCTAGGAGACCTACCGGGATAGCTAGCCCACTGGATCCTGTCTTGGAGGAGATTCCAGGCCTTCCGCACTTCATCCCGGTAGGCATCACCGTCCTCCTCTTTGAGCGAGATTTCCTCCTCCTCGTCACAGGAGTCACAGTCCTCCGCCTCATCCGTGCTGCCTTCACCGGCGTCCTTCACCCAGCTACTCAACCCAAAACAGGCTACTCCCTCGGCGTCGTATTCGACCTCCTCCGGGGAATAGCCCATAGCCACGGCCTGCTCCAAAATCAGCCGGTTGGTCCGGCTGAGATCCCCATCGTCGTCTCCTCGTTTGGGGGGGAGAGGACGGCTCTCTCTGGAGACGCGGTTGCGCCTTCGCTGTCTCATGATGAATAGGTTGGTCAATCTGTCACGGTTCCAAACGGTAATGGATAGAGACAGGCGCGAAGGCTTCAATAATACAATTGTGTTTATTAAACAACACTCAGTTGTAAACAAAACAGCCACGAGGGGCT
>JACXGM010005530.1:5922-16168 GCA_016801145.1 Umbra pygmaea | reverse complement strand
CGAGGGCTAAATACTAAAGCTAATCAGATACAATAGGGTACACCCGTGCCACTCAACACGTACACACCGTCCCACACTGATGACGTCAGACCACCCGAACACCTGTAAGACACAAAAGGAACACCAGGGGGAGCACAGACCAGGAGACATGAGGGAGCAACTCAATAGAACCATAAATAAACCACTGTATGCATATACTGAAAACACTGAGAACGTAAGACACAACCACAGGAGACATCACTGAACACAAAAGGGGAAGCAAAGCACAACAAATACCATCCACAATCCAGCCCCTTCAAGGCCGGATGTGACAGCCATGCAGAATTAAGGCAGTTCTGAAGGCAAAAGGGGGTCAAACACAGCATTAGTATGGTGTTCCTAATAATCCTTTAGGTGAGTGTATTATTGACAGAGCAACGTGTGAATTTAGAACAGTTGAACTCACCCTCTTAGCAGACTGAAAGCAGGAAGTACTGTCCGTCATTGGCGGAGAGGTAAGAAAATATGCATTTTAAACCATGCAACTGACTTTTATTTAGTGGTGGGCCGTTATCGGTGTTAACGTGCTGCGTTAACGCTAGACTCTTATCGTACGATAAAGAAAATATAATTAATCTATTTTCAAAGTTTGGTTGGGAGCTGGGTCTATACTATGCAAGCAATGATGACTTTCTTCTTGATATTTTAGTGTATACGAACCTGTGTTTATGCCTACTGTAAAATTACCACATCAAACGTAACGCGCTAACATGGATGCAGCTATCAAGCTGCCGGGTTTGCTTCACTACCAGCGAGGCCAACTATCATGAGGTGAACTATCACGTGGAGAATACATGACCAGCACGCCACAGAGAAAGCCGCAAAAGATGAGAAGATGATAGAGGCGAGGTGTGTAGCACTGAGTTGGGACCATTGGACATCTGTCATCAACGATAACTACCTCAGCGTTACTGCACACCTCATCCATGCCAGCTGGGAACTTCACTCCTTCACTTTAGGTAGGCTACGTTATGTAATTTTAAATTACATAATTTCATTTAATTACTTAGCCTATTAATTACCAGGAGAAACAAAGCTTGGATTGATTGACAAAAAGCTACTGACTGTAACAGTTCATCACAATGGTCTACTCTAGGTAATGCGCCACCTGGCTTTAGAGACCCATTCTCAAAGACTTACTTTAAGTCATTATTTGGGTAGCTCACATATTCTGAATGCCTTTGGAAAAATTCTAATGAGCCATTTTGATCTAGATTAATCTAGATTAATTCCAAGATTACAGTGAGATTAATCTAGATTAAAAAAATTAATCTATACCCACCACTACTTTTATTATAGAAAATGTACATTTTATGTACCTAAAGCAGTTGGGCTTTACAACTTAGGGGTTTTCATTGTGAAAGAACATTCATTTTTCTCACAAATCATCATTATTTTACGAAGTTGTATCAAATGCATGCGTCTGCACAGACCCCTATATCCTATTGACGTAACACTGGTGCTAGCGCTACTCTGTTCTCCCTGAGTGAGAGAGCTGACTGATGAGGTAGACTGTGAAATAAGTACTTCAAATGATTTAGGAACATAAACAAATTATAGAATTTCATCGGAGGTCCCCTTTAAGATTCTTCTGGCACAGGGATGTGAACAAATAGGTGCCAGACTGAAAAGAATTTAAGTACGAGCACACATCCTTTAAATATTTTATTTTTAATGTAACTTTTATTTGCCCAAGGTAGACACATTAAAGCCCAGGGACATAAAAGCGAAATTCCAAATGGCTGCTATTCCACCCCACACGTTTGTGCCATGTAAAAGCTGATCTATCGAATTCCGTGGTAGCGAAGGGAGTCTCCATCGTTAACCAACCTTGGGATATTGTATAATAACTTGAGTTTCTAAGTTTCAACAGAGATACCTAGGTTTGTGGTCGGTATAGACAATACTACTTGAAAACAATCTGTGATTAAACTGTGTAATTCTAGATTAGTTGCTTATTGATGGATATTTGCGGCGGAATAATGTATGTAAATTGTCTGTGTTGTGTTTTGGTTCTTAATCTCATATTTAATTAGACCCTCTTAAAGTTGAATGTGTAATATTTAAGAATACTGACAAAATTGATGTGGGTCTTCTGGACCCAGACCAGGTCCTCTTACTTTATTTTACAATACACCTAATGGGGAATCATACATATAATTCAGGTCTGACAGGTACATATACTTTGTCTCATTTAAGCAGGAGTCCACTGTACAGGTATAACCCCTGGACAGGATGTACACCTTCTGGACAGGATATACACCCCCTAGACAGGATGCACACCACCTGAACAGGAATTACACCCTCTGGAAAATAAGTCAATCCTAAGGACAGGAAGTATACCCTCTGGAAAGGAAGTACATCCTAAGGACAGGAAGTTACCCTTTGGACAGGAAGTAAACCTTTTGGACAGGAAGTACAGCCCTGAATAAGAAGTACACCCTCTGGAAATGAATTACACCCTAAGGACAGGAAGTACACCCTTTGGACAGGAAGTACATCCCCTGGACATTAACTACCCCCTTTGGACAGGAAGTACACCCTCTGGACAGGTAGAACACACTTTGGACAGGAAGTACACCCTCCTGGCTAAAAGTACACCCTCTGGTTGCTCCTAGGTTATTGTCAGGGATGTAGTGGAGGCTAAACGCACGTAAACACTGTTTACGCACTTCCCGAAATTCGGAAATAGCGTTTACCCACCTCCAAAGTGCGTTTATCCGCCTCGAAATAGCGTGTATCGACCTTTAAATAGCCTATCGTTTCTAAGCCATTCTAAATTAAGCTTAAGAAGTTTTAGTTTCATATTGTTCATTATTAGTTTCATAGGTTGTTAGACCTAAAACAGACCTGATGAAAAAATGAATAGTCTCGATCTAAATTCGAATCACATCAACCTATTTGTCAACAACATGTGGAATCATGAATGTTTACTGCACACACTGAATGTTCCTCGCGTAGCTACAGCGTGTTCACTATTCTGTTCAGCAGCTCTCATCTTCCCAGTGCGCGTGACTCAAAGACGCAGCAGACGATGTGCCAGAAAAAAATTACTTTTTAATAACGTCTATATTAACTACAGTAATGTATCAGCTAACTCCTGCATCTATTTTAGAAATAGAAAGACTCATCTAAAACAAAGCAGTCTCTTGGAAACTGAGTGTAAAGAAACGGTAAAGAAAATAGTTGCTCATATTTCAGTCAGTTAGTTGTCTACTGTATCTATCTAGCTCTAGTCAGTCAGTAGCTATTTAGCCAGCATAGCTTAATCAATGCAAAGGCTCTGTACTGTACTGCACATATTTAGCTTAATGTAGCTAAAATACATAGCCAAACTATCAAAGTACATTAACCAGAGATGGCAAAAGTACTCACTTCCCATACTCAAGTAGAAGGACAGATACTTGAATTAAAAATACTCTGGTAAAAGTAGAAGTACTGATTTAACTTTTTTACTCAAGTAAAAGTAACAAAGTACAGGCTTGGCAATTTACTTAAAGTATAAAAGTAAAAGTAGCCTTGCGAATGACAACAATTTTTATGCAAAGCTACATGACCACACAAATGTTAATAGAGTGCAAGCTGAGAAACTTCAGTGGACATGTAAAAAAGGCTCTTTATGTGCCATTGTCTACATTTTAAATAGATGTCTGCCAATAGGCCTAAAACATCACATATATGATTATTGTGACAGAGACTGGGACTCCAGGTTAATAAGATTCTGACTGAATAGCAAGATATTAATTAAATAGTGATTCTGTGAGAATTAACAGATAAAGTTTCTCTTTTTTAATCTTCCCCTAACATTTGAAGGAATCTACATGTATGTGTGTGTGCGGGACGCTGACGGGGGGGACTGGGATTGTTGTCCCAGGCCCAGTCCTGAGGAGGTCCCAAATTTAATTTTTGCTCAGTCATATTTTTTTTACCGGGCGGCCCTAAATGTAGAATTGTGTCCCGGGCCTGGGGATTCCTGTCGGCATGTCTGTGTGTGCTCAAATATGTGTGTGCTCAAAATCTCCATATTTTAGAGTTACAACTAAGGGATGGCAGCAATGTATAAGAAATTAACTGACAGCTAGTAAATCTTTGAACATGGAGTGCTAATAATAATAAATGCAATATGTCAGGCTCACAATTTTTACAATTGAAGTACTATAAAAGTTGGAGAAATTACAAATTCAATGTGCATTGCATTAAAAAAAATATGAATTGATATGCAGATAAACATCCAGCAAAAGAAATGGCAAGTGATGTATGCCCTCAAATCTGTAGATGTGCATGGATTTGTCCTTAATCCCTTAAAGAACTTGGGAGCAACTGAGGTATACAAACCTGTATAGTGTAAATTGTCATAATGTAATTGTGTATAGGGCAAATATACACACCTTTTGTAATGTTTAACATGTCATAACGTTATTGTGTGTAGGACAGTGAGTGAGTGAAAAAGCGCGCGTGTGTGTGTGTCTGGGATGGACCGGGAGGGAGAGACCGCATGTGATCAAATCTATACCTCAAATTTGCAGCACATTGGCCAGGAGTCATTCTTCATGGCTACTATGTCAAACATCTCTCGCAGATAAGACCAAGGATGATTGGGAATATCTTGCTGCTTGTCTGCTGAATCTCTGGGATCTCTGTTTTCTTCATTTTCAATCATGTCTCCATCCATAATACTGTGCTAACGTTACCGCGATCAAGTCGCAATGATTTGCTGTGAATGAATGCTGCCGAATCTGTCGAATCGTTTTGTAGTGGTGTGTCAAATGCAACGTATATTATCATCCAATAGATTGAATTCAGTATTAATGATGCGAGAAATAAAACGGTAACTCCATTGAAATTATTTAAAACTAAAGTAACGAGACAATTTTGTAAAAAGTACCAATATTTGTGTTAAAAATGTAAGGAGTAAAAGTAAAAAGTTGGCACAAAAATAAATAGTAAAGTAAAAATATCAGAAAAATCTACTTGAGTACAGTAACGAAGTATTTGTACTTCGTTACTTTCCATCTCTGACAGTAACTAATAACAAAAACAGGGTTAATAAAAACAAAGTTGCGCTGAGACAGGCTGCCATTCAGGAAGACCACTTGAGGAGAGAGGTTAGCCTAGTGCTTTGGTTGTGCAAATAATGTTTTTTGTTGATAATATATGGTTTCATATCAATCTAACCCATTGAAGATACTTTCAAACCTTGATTTACAAAGACATGTGCTATATTGATTCTGCTGATGAGCTGATTATTGAATCAAGTGTGCTATTTTACGATTACCAGAAGAACATGAACAATTTGGTTGTTATTGGTTAGTATTGCTTACATTTGATAGTTATGTACATGCTTTGATTTGTTTGTTATCACATAACTTACTGTATATCCACACTGATGCACATCAACATTTTGCTATACATATTTGCATTGCAGCTCAATTAAGGGAAACATACCATAAAAAGATGACACATTTTCCATAGGAAAATTTTCAAATAGTATTTTATGTGAACTTGGTGTCAAGTCCAAATATTTTTTTTTGGATGAATGAACTAATGTGGATTGAAATGCATATGTATCAGATTTTGTGTAAAATTGACACTAGTCCCTGTTTATATACCTGTATTAAAAGAAATAAAATGATTGTTTAAAAATGTAATATGTTCTGGTTGATATTGATGATTCTTCCTTTTAATATGATCGCTGTGAGGAGTTGATACTTTTCCCACCTTATAATTTACCACTGCTTGGTACCATCAAATGGTAGCCTATAGCGACGTCATCAGGATACACATACTGTACACCGGTAGCCGTGGTCCACCTTATTACAGAATTTATAGTTTACCCACCTCTTTTTTATTACTACACCCCTGGTTATTGTGAATAAGAATCTGTTGTTAAATACTTACCTGGTAAAAAAAAATGTAAAAAATGAACACAAGAGTAGGCCCAGGTTTGACAGCCTTTGGCAGACACTCTAACTGCAAGTGTGAAGTCCGACGAAGCCACTGTGTGTCTGTGAGTTCCTAATGACAGAGAAGGGTTGCTCGCCGGCCACCATCCCGCCCATTTCCTCTGAACGAAAAAATCATTTTATAGGTCCCTGTCTACTGGTCAGTTGAGGATCAGCAGGGCGTGAGTCTATTCTTTGTGTGTGCATCTTTGTGGGTGTGTGTGATTGTGTGTGTGAAGGCAGGCGGTTGGGCAGGCAGGGCGAGGTGTTATGGATCCTGGAATGTAAACCTTTGTTTGGTGTCGTTGGCAGCGCGGATGTGTTTGCTCTCTCGCCTTCTGCCACCCGTCCTCTAAGTCCCAATCCACCATTTTGTCCCTTTTTAGGTACACGAATCAGATATTACGTTCCCTCTTTTAAAGGGTAAACACATCAGATGGTGTTGCAGACCACCACAGGTCTGGGCTTGGTTCCAAATAGCATCCTATTCACTTTATGATGCAGTGCTTCAGACCAGAGTCCATAGGAAAGAGTGCACTGTGGGGAGTAGGGATCAATTTAGGCCACAGCCCTTGTCCCAACCAATAGCATCATTACCAGCCCCCGACGGCGGTCCAGACTAAAATTAGGACAGCTATTCTCTCCAGTATACTCAACAATGGCCACTCGGGTATGGCATTGTACATCTGGGATTGGATTCTATCAACACCAGGGCAGACCCAATGTGCCACATTCCAAGCTGGGCCTCAGCTCTTCCGTTCCAGCGGTGCCACTTTGAAGGGTGCCTTTGTGGCGGCGGCACAAGTTTTGGGGGCATTGGAAGACTGTGAGGTCATTAAGCTACACTCTTCATCATATGCCAGAAGAGAAATGGAGAACACCACAGCTATTGTTTGTACAGTGATGCGTATTATTTTTGTCTGTGTGAGTCTGTCAGTATGCCCGTGTGTGTCTGTGTATGTGTCTATGTGTGTCTTTGAGTCTGTGTGTGTTTGCGTGTACTCAAAGTGAAGCAGAGTCATACTATTAGGACCTTTTAGCAGGTCATCACATTACAAAATGTTTAGGTTTGGATTTAGTTTAGAGTTAGGTTTTAACAGTTAGATGTAGAGGATATTGTTAGTTTAGGCATAAATAGAAGTTTATTGGTCTTAAGTATCGGGTTAGGTTTAGGTTAGGACTGTGGTTAGCTTTATGGGAAAGGGTTATTGTTAGCATTATAGGTAGGGTTATGGTTAGCATTATGGGTAGGGTTATGGTTAACATTATAGGTAGGGTTATGGTTAACATTATGGGTAGATTGGGGTTAACATTATGGCTAGGGTTATGGTTAGCTTTATGGGTAGGGTTATGGTTAGCTTTGTGGGAAAGGGTTGTAGTAAGCATTATGGGTAGGGTTATGGTTAGCTTTATGGGTAGGTTTATGGTTAACATTATGGGTAGGGTTATGGTTAACATTATGGCAAGGGTTATAGTAAGCTTTATAAGTATGGTTATGTTTAGCTTTTTGGGTAGGGTTATAGTAAGCATTATGGGTAGGCTTATGGTTAGCATTATGGGTAGGTTTATGGTTAGCTTTATGGGTAGGGTTATGGTTAGCTTTATGGGTAGGGTTATGGTTAGCATTATGGGTAGGTTTATGGTTAGCTTTATGGGTAGGGTTATGGTTAGCTTTATGGGTAGGGTTATGGTTAGCATTATGGGTAATATTATGGTTAGCATTATGGGTAGGGTTATGGTTAGCTTTATGGGTAGGGTTATGGTTAGCATTATGGGTAGGGTTATGGTTAGCATTATGGGTAGGGTTATGGTTAGCTTTATGGGTAGGGTTATGGTTAGCATTATGGGTAATATTATGGTTAGCATTATGGGTAGGTTTATGGTTAGCATTATGGGTAGGGTTATGGTTAGCTTTATGGGTAGGGTTATGGTTAGCATTATGGGTAATATTATGGTTAGCATTATGGGTAGGGTTATGGTTAGCTATATGGGTAGGTTTATGGTTAGCATTATGGCTAGTGTTATGGTTAGCATTATGGGCCATATTATGGTTAGCATTATGGGTAGGGTTATGGTTAGCATTATGGGTAATATTATGGTTAGCATTATGGGTAGGGTTATGGTTAGCTATATGGGTAGGTTTATGGTTAGCATTATGGCTAGTGTTATGGTTAGCTTTATGGGTAGGGTTATGTTTAGTTGTGAGCATTTGAGTTTTACATTAGGATAAGGTTTGGGATCAAACTTTAGGTTCAGGTGTCATGAAATAAATATAGGATAAAGAATATTCATGTCATTATGTGTGTATAGGTTTGTGTGTGCAATAGTATCATCAGTAACAGATTTCAAATGTCCACCCATACGCACTCAAACCCTCAGCCTGCAGCACCATTAAGCTTACATACACAAACAAAGGCAAGCCAATTATTTAATCGACCAGAAAGCTTAACCTGCTGACATCAATTTGACATCATAACTTCTGTTGTGCATAGCTTCGCTTGTTTTGACGATTGAGAGATGTTGTTTTTACAGTGACGGCAACACTAAATAATCTGCCAGCATTCAAGCATTGCTTTGAAGGGGGACGTACATCGCTGTGTTGTATCAGAGTGAGAAGTTCTGGTAAAACAATCAAACAAAATCATGTTTAATACCACATGTGAAGTGGCCCACATCAAAGCAATGCTATCACAACATATTGTATATATGCAGGGATCCCAATGTTGTCTGTTACTGCCTGTGACTTCCATTTACAGAAACTAAATCCATATGGGGAACAATGACCCAAATCAAGATTTTTATGTTTTGCTCATATGACATATTTATAGATGACTCGTAAAATGTGTGTTTTATATTTCATACAATGTTTTTGTAGAAAATGCATCACAATCATGTATTTAATTGTGTTTGTCACATAAGGCAAAACATATGAAAATCGTATTTGAAATATTATTTTCCATATGCGAAAGGACTAGACTTGACTACAAACAGACAGTATAAATCCCCAAGTTACTATATTTCACTGTGATGCACACACGCTACAGAGGACATAAGCAGGATTTTCAAATGAATAGTTATCTTACTGATAAAAAGTATTAATTAAAATAGGAACATGGTCAAATGTGAGTTTGAAGAACACTAACACTTTCCGCATCAAACATATATACAATACTGTATACTAAATAGGTGTTTCAGGGCGTAGTGGGCTAAGTAGCTGCCATGCAGGACAGTCTGCGTCATGATATTCAATGGTTCGAGCCTGATTATGGGTTCAAATTTCCCAGGCCCTCCTGCACAAGGCAGTGCAAATTGGCATAGCACTGCCCAGGATTTGGTATAGATAAGTCAATATAGTTTTAAAATATTTCTTATACATTTACTAATAATATTTTGACAATCATAGCTATTAATATTGTATATCAATATTAGTCAATGATATATGTTATTAAAAAGTGCAAATTGGATAATTGAAGCGAAATAATTTCCAACTATTAACAGGGAGCTAATCACTTAAAATAAAGCAATAAATGAAGAGTTGTAAAATTTTGAGAGGAGTTAAAAAGTCTGAGATGAGAACACAACAGAGAGGTGATAGACAATGACAACATCACTAGCTCATGTTCTGACATGATTAGCTACTTTCATATAAATCCAATTAAAAACCAATGGGAGCACAGCCAGTAGCATGTGGTCATGGACTGATTTAAAGTGTATCACGGTTCACATTCATCCACAGCACTGCTCCATGGATGTTTTATACGATCTGGAGTTTCATCATAAATGTAATGCAGGACCCTGACATGCTACAGGACAAACTCAAGCCTCCGCAACATTCACCCTGAAACCTCTATAGAGATTTACTGCACTCTACATCTTAAAAGCTTTTTTATAGTTGTAATTTTAACCCCAAAACAACAAACTGTGTCCCTGTCTACGAGTATATAACATAACTGTCTGCGTCCGCAGCCCCCGCAGTCTCCGTCTCGGACACACATAGCAGGACGGCAGGCAGGCCCACACAGCTGTGCTTCACAGCTGCACTGAAGGCTAGACGACGCAGCTCCTCCAGGTCTGAAGGATTAAAATCCAAGGCTTAATAAACACGTTACTTTGCAGTCGAGGGATTAACCTTCCCTCAGGCACACACACACACACACACACACACACACACACACACACACACACACACACACACACACACACACACACACACACACACACACACACACACACACACACACACACACACACACACACACACACAC
>JACXGM010005529.1:20540-35064 GCA_016801145.1 Umbra pygmaea | reverse complement strand
CTGACACGCACACACACTGACATGCACACACTCTGACATGCACACTTACTGACACGTACACGCGCTAACAAACGCACATGCCCCTCCTGGGAAGAACGGGAGATGACAGAACGAGAGTCAGGAGGAGGAAAAGGAGGTGAAGATGAGAGCGTTTTCTTTTTGATCCTGGGAATTAGTGGTGTTCCTGGTTTGGAGTGCTCAGAGCTGAGAGTCAGAATCCCACACTGAGATTATAGGGCCTAGAGATGGAGGGGGAAAGAGAGAGACAGGCGTCGGGAAGAGAATGGAAAAAATGGCAGAGAGCGATGGCATGGAGAACAGCAGAAGAAGAGGGGAAGAGGGAATGAGCAAGAGAGGGAAGGAGAAAAAGATAAGTACTTTTTATTATTGAGGAAAGTAAAACGGAAATACAGCAAAAGAAATTGAGGAAACAAGGAGAACAACTTAGAGAAGAGACAGTGAGAGTGATGAGAGAGTGTGAGTGAGGCAAAAAACATATGGGTAGTAAATATGTAATTATATGACATTACGCAAGATAAATCAGTTTTTATAGAAAGTGTTTTTAGCCACAAGGGTAAAGAGCCAACCAGATGGCTCCAGATCTCCCCAAATAACACCCTGTACCCCCCTGCTGCATGAAACACAAGCACACACATTCAGACACACACAAACTACCCACAATGCATATATACAGTATATAGTAGTATTCTGTGGTCACTGCTTACTCCTTACATACTATATACAGTATATTATGATTGATCTCTAGTCCTGTTGTTATATCATATTGGTATTGATAGAGATTGTTTATTTAAATTTGTTTGCACATCTTTTTGTTTTTATGATTTTTACTGCATTGTTGGAGTTGGAACCGGGGCACAGGATTTTAACTAACACCTGTGTGGTCTTCTGTACATGTGACAAATAAAACTTTAAACTTTTTTGTGTGGTTATGTAAACAGGTCAAATCCTCTAATATTACACTTAAAATGTAATATTATGAACAGAAACAGACTGGTCCAACAAAGTGAAAAGATTGTCCACCACTTAGTCTATTTAAATTCTGTCACAATATTGCAAACTTAAGAATGTGACTTGTGTAGCGGTAGCTTTCACATGATAATCTAGCTAATCGCTCTGTGATGTTGAACACTCGACTGACACGTTCTCCTTTGCAAGATTAAATTTTTAAACTTACACAATCGAATATAACAATAGTGATTGAGACTAGAGAGGGTCTAAATACAGAGCAATACAGAGGAAATAGGGTACCATTGAAAAGTCCAGACAAAAGGAAAGATGTATTATGCTACAAATAGGAAACAACACAATATTTGACGAGAAAGCTCTTATCGGTGTTCCAAGATGATTAGGTTTAAAAATTGTCAAGTATTTCAAATATTACCCAATGAATCATAGATCATTGTATCTGTTGCATTACTTTTTCCCCATTTATTTCTCCACCCAATTTCACATATCTAATCCCCCTTTCAGCATTGTCTCGTCAACAACTCGTCTCAGGTGCAGGATGGTTAAAGGTCGATCCCATGCTTCCCTCAAGCTAGTGTTTCCAAGCTGTCCGATTCTCATCACACTGCTCTTTCAACAAGGAAACTTTCAGTCAAAATATTTGTGGGAGGAATTACACATGCATATCTATTGCATTCTCGCTCTTCTTTGCAATTCTGACTCTGGTCTCAATGGTCTTCCCTTGAATAAACATTAAAGACCAAATTGATTAGAAAACATGGGCAAGTGCCATAATAATTGGCAGAGAAGCAGCCGCTCAACATTGATGGGGGGGTCTGCTTTACCCACACACATGTCCCTAAGCACCCCTGCGAGTGGTCTGTGTGATTTAATTGTCGTAATTATATATTTGTTTAAGAGTGTCCCGTTCTAGCTCTCGTTCCTTTCTGGTATATTTTAATTGGCTGTTAATTGAATCTGTTCCTCATCAGATTGTGCCCTGAAGGAAAAAGAGTAACCAGATCTCCATTCTTAGGAAGCATACACACCACACACATATTGTAGGTTTTTATATTCTTACGGAGACCTGAGACTTCACCATGATCCATAAACCCATGTTTCTCATTCATTGGCTCTAAACCTAGCCCTTATTGTAACTTTAATTAACTCACTTTTATTCTTAAACTTAACCAAACCCTAACAGCTCACCCTAATCCTAAACAGTAATTCCTAAATCTAAAAGTAATCCCAATTCAACCTAATCTAAGGGCACATTTGACATTGTTACCAGAGAAGCCGCAATATCCAATACATTCTGCATCATGGATGGTGGTTAGAAATTAATACTTACATGTATAATTCAATCAACAGCACAGGATGCACCCTATTTTATCTGTCAATAATAGGAAATAGCCTATATTATGAAACAAAAATATATAGATCTCTCCACAAAAACACCAAAACACAGCTGATGACCCTGTTCCTTAACCTAACCATAACCTTAACCTCACCTTAACCTAACCTTAATCTAAATACCCTCAGCATGTTATGACTGAATTAAACATTACCCAAATAATTAAAATTTTTACTGATTGGTCTATTCATGGAAATGTTCTGGTAGAACGGCTATTCAAAACGTACGAAAGCTCACATTTGAATGGCCATATCCATAACGGTTGTCTATGTAATGCGGCAAAATGTCCATTACGTACAGTTACCTACATTTTGCCATGAGAACAGGTACACTCTAAAAACAGGGTTCTAAGCAAGGTTATTCATTGGCTCTGAGGGATTAAGGTGGAACCAGAAGGTTTCAGAATGTTCTTGAATGAAAGCAAGGGTCTTTAAAGGGTAAAGCAATTCCAGACCAGTTAAAGAATGATTAACTTTCCCTGTTACCTCTGACATTGTTTTCTGTGGTGGTACAGTGGTTACTACACCTTTATTCCAATGGCACCACATGCAAAAATTTGAGAAAAATATTATTCTTTTTCATCTTCATATTCAGTTGCAAATATTTATATATCATGTATGTCATGATTGTAAAAAAAACTGTGGCTATCTGTACATCTTTGCCAAGGGCAAACCAGTACAGAAGGCATTAATAAACATGCCTCTTTTCCCAATCATTTTGGAGGGTCATAGGAAAATGTATTGCAGGCGAAGGGATGGTCAGGTCTATTTTGACTAAACATCCCAAAACTCCTCCGGTACCCCCTTAAATTAAAAATTAACAGTCCCTTAATTATAGTAAATTCATTTTTATAGATAGGAAGGATTTGAATATTAGAAATCCATTCTTGTTTTATGATTAACAGTAACCATGAATTGTACCAGTCAAGTCAGGAGTATGCCTCGAAGTTCATGCATTTAGTAAACCATTAGCCACCCTGGGAAAAGGTACCCTCAGAGTTGTCATCACCATGTGACCAGAGGGCACTGCAAGAGAGGAGGTAGGGCATAGGGGTCAGTTCGGGATTCACAGTATCTATCAGAGGGCTGCAGGAAGCCAGCAGTTAGCATACATTTCAGTTTTACTAATGGTGTGTTCCAGGCAACCAGTAACTTGTGTTTTCACAACCTTCTACCTGTGAAAGTGCCCTGGAACGGCAGTCAAATTCGTGAACTCGTACCAGATTGTTGTACTCCCAGTTACAGTTTTTGATGTCAAACACACAAAAACAACAATGATGACCCCTGTTGATGCTGTACAGACAATGGTGATTAACAGTGTGAAATAGTAATAAATAGACATAAATTGGCAATGTAAAGTATTCCTGCACATTGTAATCAAAACAATACACATAGAATTGTGCACTAAAACAGGTTATGTTTATTAAATGAAGCCCAAAATAGGTTGCCGACTAGAAATTGCTAGCATCAGCTAGCACTAGCTAACGTCAATAACGCAGCATTACTCAAACATGTTCTAGGGGCATAAAGATTATGATTGTTTCAGACAAATACCCCATCAAAACGGAGAGGAGGCAGGAGTTCAGGAACCTTTTAGTCTGTTTGTGCTTGTGGGTATTTGCCTAAACCAATCATAATCTTTCTGCCCTCAGAAGATGTTTGAGTAAGGAAAACTGAAATGTGCACAGATACAGTGCCTTGCGAAAGTATTCGGCCCCCTTGAACTTTTCAACCTTTTGCCACATTTCAGGCTTCAAACATAAAGATATGAAACTGTAATTTTTTGTGAAGAATCAACAACAAGTCGGACACAATCATGAAGTGGAACGAAATTTATTGGATATTTCAAACTTTTTTAACAAATAAAAAACTGAATAATTGGGCGTGCAAATCATTCAGCCCCCTTAAGTTAATACTTTGTAGAGCCACCTTTTGCTGCGATTAAAGCTGTAAGTTGCTTGGAGTATGTCTCTATCAGTTTTGCACATCGAGAGACTGAAATTTTTGCCCATTTCTTCTTTCAAAACAGCTCGAGCTCAGTGAGGTTGGATGGAGAGCATTTGTGAACAGCAGTTTTCAGTTCTTTCCACAGATTCTCGATTGGATTCAGGTCTGGACTTTGACTTGACCATTCTAACACCTGGACATGTTTATTTGTGAACCATTCCATTGTAGATTTTGCTTTATGTTGGATCATTTTCTTGTTGGAAGACAAATCTCTGTCCCAGTCTCAGGTCTTTTGCCGACTCCATCAGGTTTTCTTCTAGAATGGTCCTGTATTTGGCTCCATCCATCTTCTTATCAATTTTTGCCATCTTCCTTGTCCCTGCTGAAGAAAAGCAGGCCCAAACCATGATGCTGCCACCTCCATGTTTGACAGTGGGGATGGTGTGTTCAGGGTGATGAGCTGTGTTGCTTTTACGGCAAACATAACATTTTGCATTGTTGCCAAAAAGTTCGATTTTGGTTTCATCTGACCAGAGCACCTTCTTCCACTTGTTTGGTATGTCTCCCAGATGGCTTGTGGCAAACTTTAAACTACACTTTTTATGGATATCTTTCAGAAATGGCTTTCTTCTTGCCACTCTTCCATACAGGCCAGATTTGTGCAGTATACGACTGATTGTTGTCCTATGGACAGACTCGCCCACCTCAGCTGTAGATCTCTGCAGTTCATTCAGAGTGATCATGGGCCTCTTGGCTGCATCTCTGATCAGTCTTCTCCTTGTATGAGCTGAAAGTTTAGAGGGACGGCCCAGTCTTGGTAGATTTGCAGTGGTCTGATACTCCTTCCATTTCAAAATTATCGCTTGCACAGTGCTCCTTGGGATTTAAAGCTTGGGAAATCTTTCTGTATCCAAATCCGGCTTTAAACTTCTCCACAACAGTATCTCGGACCTGCCTGGTGTGTTCCTTGTTCTTTATGATGCTCTCTGTGCTTTCAACGGACCCCTCAGACTATCTCAGAGAAGTTGCATTTATACGGAGACTTGATTACACACAGGTGGATTCTATTTATCATCATTAGCCATTTAGGTCAACATTGGATCATTCAAAGATCCTCACTGAACTTATGGAGAGAGTTTGCTGCACTGAAAGTAAAGGGGCTGAATAATTTTGCTCGCCCAATTTGTCAGTTTTTTATTTGTTAAAAAAGTTTGAAATATCCAATAAATTTCGTTCCACTTCATGATTGTGTCCCACTTGTTGTTAATTCTTCACCAAAAATTACAGTTTTCTATCTTTATGGTTGAAGCCTGAAATGTGGCAAAAGGTCGAAATGTTCAAATGGGCCGAATACTTTCGCAAGGCACTGTATTTGGACTGAATAGCAGACCTCTTATGCAGTGTGGTATGTCTTAATTTTGGGTATGTACATTTGTTGTTTGTTGTAAATTTGGTTAAAGCCCTGTTTTGAAGATATTGGTTGTGTACAATACTACTGTACAAACAATAATTATGCACATCATTTTGTAGAAGGCTGGCAGACAAGAAATATAGCTGTGACCACTAATCATACTGGCAAATGTATTTCACTTCAAATGACTCTACAAAAAACCATACAACTACCATATGATAATCATAGTTTTGTCCCTAATATACGCAAATTACTGTAGCTCTCTCAACATCTGTTCCATAAGATCTGCACCCTTGTCCAAATTATTCTTTGGAGGCCAAACGTGTACCCAAAAATAAATTATACTTAATTGTACTTGAAATGTATTTTATTTATACGAAATATACTTCTAATATATCAAGTGTCTTGTTGGAACGTAAAATGCAAAAAGTTGGTTTGATTTGATTAAGATGCTTTTTTGTCAGTCTACTGATTGCATACAACAATTGAAACTTTTATAATTCCATGATAAATATATAATTGTATGCAAAAGTTTCAGCACCCCTAACAATTTCCAGGATTTTCATTTATAAATAATTGGGTGTTTGGATCAGCAATTTCAGTTTGATCTATCAAATAACTGAAGGACACAGTGATATTTCCGTAGTGAAATGAGGTTTATTGGATGAACAGAAAACGTGCAATATGCATCTAAACAAAATTAGATAGGGGCATAAATTTGGGCACCCCAACAGAAATATCACATCAATAAATAGTTGAGCCTCCTTTAGCAGAAATAAACGCCTCTAGATGCTTCCTATAGCCTGTAATGAGTGTCTGGATTAAGGTATTTTGGACCATTCCTCCTTGCAAAACATCTCCAGTTTAGTTAGGTTTGATGGTTGCCACGCATGGACAACCCGCTTCAAATCACCTCACAGATTTTCAATGATATTCTGGTCTTGTGACTGGGATGGCAATTCCAGAACATTTTACATGTCCTCTACATAAGAGGTGGCCAGAGTAGATTTTGCCAGAGTATATTTTGAGCAGTGTTTTAAGTTGTTGTCTTGTTGAAATATGCAGCCACGGCATAACTTCAACTTTGTGACTGATTCCTCTACATTATTCTCAAGTATCTGCTGATATTGAGTGGAATCCATGCGACCCTCAACTTTAACAAGATTCCCAGTACCGGCCCTGGCCACACAGCCCCACACCAAATTTTACTGTGGGTAGCAAGTGTTTGTCTTGGAATGCAGTTTTCTTTTGCCGCCATGTATAACGTCCCTTGTTATGACCAAATAACTCCGTCTTTGTTTCATAATTTCTTCCATTCTTCCAAAATGTAGCTGGCTTCTCCAAATGTGCATTTGTATACCTCAAGTGACACTATTTGTGGCGTGTGTGCAGAAAAGGCGTTTTCCGCATCACTCTCCCATACAGCATCTCCTTGTGCAAAGTGTGCTGAATTGTTGAACAATGCAGTGACACCATCTGGAGCAAGATGATGTTGTAGATCTTTGGAGGTGGTCTTTTGACCGTTCTCACCATCCTTCGCCTTTGCCTCTCCAATAATTTACTTGGCCTGCCACTTCTGGTCTTAACAAGAACTGTGCCTGTGGTCTTGATTTCCTCAGTATGTTCCTTACAGTGGACACTGATAGCTTAAATCTCTGCAAGAATAGCCTTCCCCTAAAGCATAATGTTGAACAACCTTTGTTTTCAGGTCATTTGAGAGTTGTTTTGAGGCCCCCATGTTGCCAGTATTCAGAAGACAGTCAAAGAGAACAACAACTTGCAATTGGACACCTTAAATACCTTTTCTCATGATTGGATGCACCTGTCTATGAAGTTCAAGGCTTAATGATCTTACCAAACCATGTGTGTTCCAATAAGATTAATGCTATTTTTACTTTTGTGCCTTCTTGAATACTTGACTCAAACAGAAGCAATCAGAATTTGTGTTATTAGGACATCATAATTTATTAAGGTTACATGCAGTTAATACGTTTATATGGTGTACCAATGAGTTACATATTGATTCAAAATTTCAGAAAAACTTTTGGTATGTCATAATCCTGACAGCTTAGTCATGGTGGTTGTTCTGTTAATGCATTCATCAGAGAACTTAGGTTCTGGTGAATTCTTCACAGTGGAGTAGATAGTCTGATAAGAGCAGGATAGCGTAGAGAGATGTGCAGTCTTGCTTTCTGACTCGTCTGAACCTGGTCTGGTTTTGTTGCGATGACACAAGGCCACAGTAGTCAATTGGACATCACAAATTACCATCCCATGTGGCAACAGAAAGCATACAGTAAAATACATATTATACTAATACTCTTTTGATAAACTATCTCACAAATAATACTAATTCAATACAACTCCTTATTGGAAGAAACGAGGCCTGGCCATTCTACCTCTTATACCACATGGATTTACAAGACACTGTCGAATGGAGTATATCTTTTCAGGGTTTCTTCAATGCTAAAAGAACCTAATGTAAACCATGTTTCTCCACTATCACCTTCCCCCACTCCTCTCCTTGTTTGGCTCACAACCTTACCTGCAACAATCATCTCTCCATCCCCCTACTTGGAAAAAAAACATCCCTCTACTTCCCCTTCTCACCTCCTTTTCCATTCATAACCCTAATCATTTGCATTCAGACAAATCCCTTCTCAATTTTTCTCACTATAACTAATCAGGCCTCCGTCTCTCCATCCCTCCCCCACTTCTCTTCCTCGGCCATGAAGAACACCTCCTACCAAATGTGATTCTGACAGAGAGTAGAGGGCTCCATCTCTCTCATTCGTTCACTCGTTCTCAAGCTTTGTTCATCTGCTGTGGACTCCTATTGCTGCCATGGCAACCATGTGTACACACTCAGGTCCTGGAGTGTGTGTGTGTGGGGGGGGGTTGGTAGACAAGGACTGAGCAGAGAGATGACAGAGGCAGAGATGGAAGACAGAAAGAAAAAGGGACATACATATATGGTAGTACATAGAGTGGATGGGATGACAGACAAGCTGGTCAGAAAATCAGAGACAGTGAGAAAGAAAGAGGGAGAAAGAAAGAAAGAAAGAGGGAGAAAGAAAGAAAGAAAGAAAGAAAGAAAGAAAGAAAGAAAGAAAGAAAGAAAGAACGACACTTCCAATGTGTATGTTGACATGCACAGAGCTTTACGTCACTGAGGGCATCAACAGACAGGCCATCTGTCTTGTTGAGTCTCAGCCAGGACTACGCTGTCGATCCAAAATGGTCCCCAGTTGCAAATGAACAGAACCACACAGATACGGACAAAAGGGCATCAAAACTTCTCTGTTGATCCAAGATGTGCCCAGTCACCTTAAACAGACCCATTTGAATATAGGTAGAAGTGCTGTGTAGGTGTGTGGGGGAGTCATGCTTTTCACTCTTGAGGTTATGGCTTCTTCCGGAAAAGTCATGGTACCAGAATGTACCCCACACAACATGAAAATGTTGCAATGCTTAGAATCATCCATGCTTCCTTCTACAATAATGGTGGAGTCATTAATGCAAAATCAGGAATACTACAAAATTCCATTAAGATGTGTGGGAAAACCTAGCGATCTGAGCTACTTCCTACCGTGCACTTGGGTTCCATTATGGACCACTGCTATTTCAACAAACACTCTCTTCAATATCTCTCTTTTTGAGTTCTTAAGTATTATGATTCCTGAATCCTGACATAATGCTAGTTGTTCTGGTAAAGGTTTTGGGACATTTTGGGGGCGACTTTTAATTATGGAAAAACTTGTGGTTCTGCAGAACTGCAGAAGCAATCCTGCGGCAGTGTTTTATAGCCGTTATGTTCTATCAAATAACTAATTTGCCAGCAGTAGCCAGCTAGAAACATTTGCAAACCTGCAAAGCATTAAAGCTGTAACCATTACATTGTGTCAATAAATAGACCATAGTAAACACTTCTAAGAATTACTGTCTACCACAATATGAAAGGTATATTATAATATTGTCCCAATTCATATGCTATGAAGTCTTTTCTAGAATATATAATGCACTAAAATTGTATAATGGCTATACTTTACCTGAAAAATAAGGCATGAAGTCATGTCATACTCATCAGCCAATCAGCATTCATTGGTTTAACACAGTTGGAATGAATCAAAAGAATGACAGCTGCAATGTAAATTGGCAGGATCTTGTCTGACACAACTTCATTTAGGAACCTCTTTATATCAGCATGCATTTGAGGGAAAGTAGCCAGAAAATGCATCTGAAAGGGCCTATACATCTCACATATCTGAACTCAAAGCCAGATTCACATTGGTCCTCTCCAATCCGAGCTCTAGAAACACCAGGTTGGTGCAATTAATCATCAGGTAGGACAAAATAGGCAACAACTGGTAGGGTAGGAATACACCTGTTCTATATAAAGCACAACACTTACAAAACTATAAAAAATAATTAGGTTCAAGGGTTTTGTTTGAGGTTCAAGCAGAGGGTCACCAGGAAAACCAGTAACTAAATATACTCTAGTCGCAAGGTGAAACATCTTTCGTTGAGCAAGGCACTTAATTCTATTTGCTCCCCAGGTTGTTGCTGTGAATGGGAGTGAGTTCTTAGCACAATTACTGATAAAACCACAGGAAAAAACCACAACATTACTTAGTGTTTGCTATTTTGGGTTGTAAATGTATACTGTCCTTTATGACAATAGATGACATAATGCAGGGACACAGAAGGGGGGGGGAACTGGCATTGTTGTCCCGGGCCCAGTCCTGTACAGGGCTCAGTCCTGTACAGGGCTCACATTCTGTTTATGCACAGATATGTTTTGTGTCCCAGGCCCAGGGATTCCTGTCAGCATTTCTGAAAAATTAGCTTCATGAAATATATTTAAATTCAACCACACATTCAGAGAAAAAAATCCCCCCCCCTCAACAGCAGTGTTAATGAGAGCATGTATAGCAGATATGCAGAAGACATAAGATAAACGGAAGGTGTTATAGTAACACACTGACCTAGAGAAAGCCTCCAGTGCTGGCACAGTTCCATTATGATAATCTAACACCACTGAGAATCTAGAGAAAACCTCAACATCACACTACAGACACAAACACACTACATTACACACACGGCCCACACACTACCCAGGCTACGCAACAGACACTATAAAAACACACATACAATACCCACACCACTAAGCACAGATATTACATGGTGCTCACACACTAACAGACAAGTAGTGTATACGAGTGGTAAACCCACTGGGATAGAGGAAACAGAAAACTCACCATTACGCTATGTGAATCATGGATCATTTTCAAGTATACTGGAACACCCTTACTGGACGACCAGTTTTAAAATAGCGAACATAGTCATTAGGGCTGGGCGATATGGCTGAAAAACTCTATCACGATATAAGTGTTTCATATTGGTCGATATCGATAATTATTGATCTGTTTTATGACCTATTTAGAATAAGGAGCAGGAAAAAATATTAAATTTAAACATTTTTATTTTAAATTTAACCTTCCACTGATTATAATCCCCTTGGATATAGGCAGAAATGTCAACACAACCATGGAAAACACTCAAATAATTAAAATGAAAACATAAGTCTAAATTCTAAAATCACAATGAACAATTATCTGTTACACTAAGATGCAAAATTAGAATACTTAAGAAATGCTAAATAAAGTGCAATAAAATAGTGCAAAGTGTTAAATATAAACAGAGAAACCTGAGACCTGAGAAGGTGGGGAAAACAAGTTTGTGATATAGCCTACCAGTCTTGGTGGGGACGACGTTTTGCATAATTTGCAGACGACATGGTCTGACTACGGTCAGACTTTTAAAAAACAAAAAACTGCCATACTGGCGAGCTGACTTTTCCCGTTTTATCAACAATTTCCTAGCTCGGTGCGGCACAAATTTTCCACTTATCAGTTTCAGTTACGGAAGAATCCATCACGACTCACGACACAGTAATATTGCGCAATCGAACTTGATACTGTTAAATGATTGGCTGTTAGCGTGTCACTCGCTACGTTGCTAGGTTACCAGAGAGAGAGTGCCTTTGTTTATGCGACCGAAATTGCTTCGCAACCGCTGTTTTTTTCAGACGAAGCAAAGGAAATTATCGAACGTTTTATCGAACGCATTTTATATTGATATTGATTAGGTGTCTATCGCGAGACATATTGTTATCGTTTTATCGCCCAGCCCTAATAGTCATGCTCTACAGTAGTACGGAATGAATGATAAAATATTAGGAAAAGGGGGGATCAGTGGACATTGACCAGTTGGATGTCAATTAGGTTAACTATACATGCTCTATAGTCACCGTGTCCCGCAGTGCCACCACTGTTATAACTGGTATAGGCACCTTTACCACTATACAACAGTCCTTGGACGAGGCCACTACACCATGTTATTGGGAGGATGATATTGGGTGATTCCGTTTTTACCGGACTCGTAGTGAACCAGCGGGCCTCCCAGTCTCCAGGGCAGAACCCATTCATCTACCCAATAGATAAGCAACCTGCCCCTAAGCAGGGAAAGGGTTAGTCCATGGGGCAATTTTATTTTTATTTATTTAACCTTTATTTAACCAGGTGGGCACTGTGAGAACTATTTCTTATTTAATATGGCGACCTGGCCAAGATAAAGCAAAAATGTCTTGGTGTGAGCCACAACCATTCAGGGGAATGTGAAAGCAGGTGAAAAACCAGAAAACGTTGTTGTCGCAGGTGGAGTAGGGTCAGAGGTCTGAGCTCTACGCCGGTGGCCCTGCACTACTGCTCAAGAGGTAGCACGGGGGCCTAATACGTCCCCAAAATAAAGCCCCAGCATAGTCCAATACCATCCAATGCCACCACCCCTCCCAATGCAGGGGTGTGGGGCTTCATCCTGGTGGAGCCGGAGGCCCATGATGAAGATCCTTCCACATGTGCACATACAGAAATGTTATTATGAGTAGGGGTGAGCCGGTTATTAAATAACCATGAGACCAACGGTTATAGATGAACACCGTCAATAGAACTCTATAACTGCCAAAACCGTGTTATTAAAATATTTACAAAAAAATTTAATCATTACGAGTGTTTAAATACTAAGAAAAACAAAAAAAATTTAATAACAGTCTGTGTTATAAATGGTATACGTCTTTTCCAACTGTATTTAGCATAACTGAGATTTGCAGATACATGCATGCAGCGCAGTGGCCAATCTTTGAAGCCGCTCAATGGAGTTTAAAGCCAAGTGTGTGTGTGTGTGTGGGGGGGGGGGTGTAACAAGGCGGCCTACCGTTTAAACAACACCTATTCATTAGAGTGGGGGAGGGTGAATAGTCTGTTCCTTTCCCGACTGAGGTGAAAATATGGATCTTGTTATAAAAAAGTGAAATCGGCTGTTGAGGCATATTTCGGTTTAAAAACTTCACACAAAAAGTGCAACTCAAACTGCATTTACAGCCTAGTATAATAACGTCATGGAGGAGATGCAAAGACGACTCATTTGAAAATGGAGAACAGGCTATATCAGGTCAATTGTGTTTAACAACGTGTTATGGAGGTGCTTCCTACCGTTTAAAAAAGTTTTAAAGAACCTATAGGGTGGGCATCGTTGGGTGATAGCGGTGATTTCACATTTTGGTTTTTAACCAGATGGCAATGGAAAACCAAAAAACCTTGATGAACATTGAAAAAACTGTATTTGTTACAAATGCCAACACCAGCAATCTCTGTAACCCCCTGAAGATGAACTTAGGCGGACATTGGATTAAACACTGCTTTCTGTTCAACCATCCACCAGTTCAAAGGCAGTTGAATATGGCCCACTGTTATTACAACAGTCGTTATTCATATTTATTCTTTGGTAAAGGTATGTTGATTTCATTATTTGTAATTAACTAATTCATTTTCAATGCAGCTCTTAGAGATTTTAAGTACTTTTGTTAACTGTGTGTGATTTAGCTACACACAAAGCATGTTCATTGCTATTTGGCTTGCTGTTAATCATAAATAAACTTATAGCGAGTAATTAGTGGCTGCTTATTAATTAGTCAAAGGCAATTCAAACTAATTTGTGAGCGGCAATCGGGCAGTCTAATAACAGATCAACGCTGAAACCCCCCTCCATCAACAATTCTGAAACCGGCACACCCCTAGTTATGACTTTTACTTTCTCTACATAGTTCAGTTTAATCATCTTCTCAGCACTACACCGTGGCCACAAATGACTGAATACCTCACTAAGCCATCCAATCAGTTGTAGTGAGGTGCAGTGTGTACCAAGCAGTTGGGATCAATCCCAAAAACCTATCATCGTAAGCGCTAGGTTCTACCAACTGAGACTTTCCAAAAACGTGAGATTGGTTCAGTACGGAAAGTTTTTATGAAGAAAATAATTAGGGAAGAAAAAAGCTTTTGGGGAACTACATGGAGACTACATGTCACGGGTGGATGAGGAAACGGAGCCAAACGCAGCAGGGTGAGTTCTCAGTATTTATTTCAGAGGAACTCAAAGGCCAGACAGCAAACAATAACAGCTCTCGACACGAGTACTGAATACATCCATATACAAAAGAAAGTCCTGTTAATCACGCACAGGCAACGTAGTAATGTAGAAGACAGTCACAATGACAAGAACAATAACCCACAATCCCCCTTGGTGTCTACAACATATATATATATATATATATATAAGTATTTTAATAATTGATTGGCTGCAGGTGTGTGTGTGTGTGTGTGTGTGAGAGAGAGAGAGAGAGAGAGAGAGAGAGAGAGAGAGAGAGAGAGAGAGAGAGAGAGAGAGAGAGAG